>CATQJA010001121.1:0-41608 GCA_958295435.1 Mesorhabditis spiculigera | reverse complement strand
GTGCACAAAGCAAGGATATGACAATGTAGCATTTGTATTGGATTGATCCACATTTGAATGCTCACTTTCGGTTAATACGACATTTACACCTCTTTACGGAGAAAGACCGAGGTGAGGCGCATACGTACTACGTGCCCTGAAACGATGCCCAAGGAAAGAAAAAACGAAACCTAAAGCTTTCAAGGAGCTTATACTAGAGATCTGGAACCTATAACGCCATTCCAGCTAGCCCGGAAATGCCATCTACCATGAAAAGTTACGTAAGACAATGGCGGCCAGATAAAACCGCAAAAATGTCGTTTACGTCACAGACGCCAAGCGTTCTGAATTCCTAAAATTCGGATACAAACAGTTCAACCTCGAGCAGGCCATGGAGATCATCCACCCCTTTCTTCCTCCGCAAAAAACCTACTCACGTTGCACTCCGAAGCATCTGCCAACCAGCCCCTTGACCCTATCGGACAGCCTTCAGCCGGCTGACTAGAAAATGAGGCATTTCGAGCCGGCCGCTCCCAGAACTCCTCTGCAAAATATCACCCCCTACGTCGTCATACACCTGAATCGATGCCGAATTTTTCGGGAATCAGTTGACTACCAAATAGCCGTGTCGAGCGTGCATCCCCCGGAGAGAGGCGTCGTTTTCTTGCTTTTGATTTTTGCCGTATTTTTGTTTGCAATGTCGATTCGGGTTTTGTGGTTTCGGGGTTGTAGAGGTGGGTGTAGTCAATATCTTACGTCCGGTCGGGAGGGCGAAGCGCTGCCGGTTTACGGTGGGAAACATATAACTACGTGTCACCTTGGCAGCGAGTTATAGATGGGATCGAAGAAGTCGGAGTTGCCGACAGTTTTTAGATGCTGGATTTGGGCGAAATTTCTGTAGACTTTCTAAAATTTCGTAGAACCCCGTAAGGTATCTAGAAACAGAAAAAAACAGAAAATTTTTCTCGCTAGCTGTCGGTTTGAAATAAGCTATTAGCTAGGAATTTTTTTGGTTTTCAAATCTACGCATTTTCCTAGGGCACTTTCTTAGCTTTGCTAAAGCGTCTTTTTCTTCTTGCCTAACTTTTTTTGCTTTTTAAGGTCTTTATGGCTTTCTCTTCCGTTTATCAGTTATTACCAGGGTTGGTCACACTGGACCCTAATCGGGTCCGGTCCGGTCCGGGGGCCGGTCCGGTCCGGTCCGGTCCGAAATTTCCATCCGGACCGGACCGAACCGCGGACCGTCCGCGGACCGGATCCTTTGTGACCAACCCTGGTTATTACTATGACTTCACAATCTCAGTTACCACTTTTAGAAGCAAACCCGGGTCCCCCATTTGCAGGCGATGCGTCGCCTAATCCACGGTTTATTCTCTATACTAATTTGCGTGTCCGTAATCCGAGCCGACGCTCCGGAATGTGAGGAAAAGACGCTTGGCACAGTAGGTTTAACATGTACAGTACACCGTGCTACCTACTTACGAGCTATGCGTAAATAGGTGCTCGCCTAGCGAATCTAGGTGAGCCTGACGGCGTGCTTTAAAAGACCTGAAGTCATCTTCATGCACAAAACTTCCGATTTTCAGAAATACATCGAGGACTATGTCCAATTCCAATGTAACCAGACGAGTGATATGATCGGCTACGTGCCAATTGGTTGGTTTAATCTACGCGAAATCAAATACAGATTAGGGTGCGCACCTAACAACTCGGCGGCCGGGCCGGTGATCCCGCTGAACGGCGAATACCTGTCGCCGCACTTTGTATTCAAGTGCCTCTCCGAGAAGGTCGACGGGTACACCGAAGTTGAATACGCCATTACGCGTACGGCTTAATGGCAATTTTACGTACTTTTCGGATCTAAAAAAGCTTTTACAAGCCCAAGCAATTTTTATGAGCTTTAGAAAAGGAAAACTTGCGACCTCCGGAAGGTCATAAGGCTACCTTCTAAACTTTAGATTGCCTTGACGAACATGGTGGTCGTATCGACATTGGTGAAACCTACTCGGACCCCGCTAACACAGAAGGCCAAGATACTGTAATCGAATGCACCAAACTCGAAAACGGAGCTGTCCGCAAAACCGTCCTGAAATGTCTGTCATTAGCAAAAATCCGGACTCCGAAATTTAGCGACCTACTGCGAGGACAGCAAGGGTATGCAAAAGGCTGATGGTGCCGTTTGGGCCCAGGATCCGCCGAAGGAGGTGTTGAAAGGTTGTAAAAGACAAAGTTAATTTTCCAGGCGAATAAGACGCTCCAAAGCGGCGTTCAAGTGCAATGTCAGAACCAGGGAAAATACTTGAAGGGCGTCCAAATTGGTATGTGGCGTGGTCAACAAAAAATTCGGAATTTGTAGCCTGCATTGCCTATAATCGACAAGTGATCCCGGTGGGGCAGAAGAAGAAGGTAGATGATCAATGGTAGGTTACTACAGTACTTTACTAATTACTACTTCGAACTTGTTTCTTAGGATGGAATGTGTGAAGAGGGGAAAATCTGAAAAGGGATATCGAGCTGTGCTGGAGGCTGTTGGAAGTAAGGTTTTCGGTTCTGTCCAAGCCGATGCCTAAGCACCAAGCCTAAGCCTACTAACCCTACTTACAGCCCCGCCCTGCTTCATCTTTGGCAAAAACTTCACCGACGGCGAACACTTCTCCGACGTCCCCGCCAAGGTCTTCTACGTGTGCAAGGAAGGAGAGGCGACGATTGACCGTAATTTACGATTTTATGAAAACTCCAAGAGACTCTTTCTAGATTGCAAAGACCCCAAGGGCCAAAAGCTGGAGTTGTACACGCTCGTCTACGTCGACGATAAGCCGCAGTTCTGCTCGGGGTCAGCCGGTCTTCTTGATTTCCAGGATAAGAGTAAGTTCAGCTTTGAGATTTTGAATTTCCTGGTCTCTAGAGGGATGTACGATGGCCAATGGGACTCTTGTGCACTTTGGCGTCGAGTTCGTCGAGGACGGGGTCAAGCAGCTGTGCAACTTTACGCTTAATGGAGCCAAGGCAACAGCTGAGGGGAAGCCGATAGGTGAAGCTCATTCTCATAATGTCAAAAACCCAAAATATCGAACGACTTTAAAGTTCCAAAGTTCACCCTCAACCCCTCAATCAATCCCACCACGCCGCCTTGTTTTAGCATGCCTTTACGATGGGAAAGAGATCGAGGTGGGCGGCCAGGTGATGGTCGGTAGGGAGGGCAAGAAGTGCGTCATCAAGGACAAGAAATGCCAACTGATCGACATGACCAAGGATGAGGTGGAGAAGTACATGGCGGGGAGGGGGAAGGTAGGGAACTCCAAAAAAATGGGCAAGACAAAAATCTAGGAGACTTCTTTTGTGGCCCAGCGCTCGGGGCGTGTCCGTGGACCCAGGATGAAGCCGAAGGTGTTGAAGCCGGTGAATAAAGATGGTGGTGTCGCAGGATTTTCTGAAGTTGGGGATAAAGGTGAGGCGCAAGACTAACGGAATTTTAGTGGTATATAAAACAATTTAGATAAACTTCAGAATCTCGACATTCAAAATACCGACAACCGCAATCCCGACAGCCAGAAACCCTAGATTTAAGCCGTTTAAGGGAAAAACGCCCGGGAATATCACATTTTGTCCGTCGAGATTATGGCTGTCGGGATCTTGATAGCCCTTCAAAAATTTAGCTTGATGATTATTAGCGTGAAGAATTTGGATGTAGTGTATTACTACGTATTGGATTTTTGGTATAGCCTTAAAAGACCATTTTCTTAGATCCTGAAGACCCAACGACGACAACCGCAAAGCCGACAACCACTACGACCACGACGACAACCACAACGACTACAACGACCACGACAAAGGCGACTACCACAACCCCCACAACGACAACTTCGACTACGACCACAACAACAGCTGCCCCAACGACTACCAAGGCACCGGCTGCACTCCCAGCGATGGATACAGCCCGCGACGATCCGGTAGATCACGTCGAGGCAAGTAAGCCAGAGAACAACTCCAGTAACCCACTACCACTCACTCGCAGCCTCCTAACCGATAGTGACAAACATAAGCGTATTGAGACCTTGAGCTCGAAGGAAATTCAAGAGCAACTGACTGCTTGGGAGGGCCCCGGGGGTCAAGCCGGGATCGGATCGGCCGAGCATAGAATGGAAAAAGAGAAAGGAGTGGATGGAGCTCCGAATGCTGGGGCCGGAAAGGTAGAAGGCCCATCTGGAATTGCGGGTATTGGGGCGGATGCTGGGAAAGCTGATAATGCCGCTGGGGATCTGAAGAGCGCGGAAAGCAAGCATTTGAAGGAAGCTAAACCTCAGGGTCTAGCTGGTATCGGCGCGGATTCTGACATTAAGGCACTAAATTCCCCACCAGAACTGCGGCCAGTGTCTTCTAACTTTGTGCCTGAGGCTGCGAAGGGTGAAGCGCAAATCGGGGAGGATTCAAAGGCCGTGCCGAAGCCGGAAGGTGCGGCAGGGATTGGAAAGGACGGCATTGAAACTCAGCCGGCGACTGGGGAAGCCAAGACCGGGAAATCGGACGACAAGCTTCCGGGAGCAGGCGGACTTGCCGGAATCGGGGCTGATGAAGATCAAAAGAAGGACGCAGGGCGAAATGCCCATCAGGTTCCGCAAACGCAGACGTTCGAAAAGCCGGCCGGGGAAGCAAAGCCTGGCCAAGATGGAGAGAAGCTTCCGGGAGCCGATGATCATCAAGCTCAGCATGTTCAGGAGCCCGCAGAACCAGCTGGAGAACCAAAGCCCGGCCACGACGGCGAAAAGCCACCTGGCCCGAATGGAGTTGCTGGAATCGGGGCGGGCAGCGCTCAACAAAAGGAGATCGAAGCGACGGTGAAATCCGTCGAGCCGGTGGGTCAACAAGTTCAGCAAGTTCAACAGCTTGAAAAGGCTGCCGGAGAAGCCAAGCCTGGGCAGGAGGGAGAGAAGCTTCCGCCAGCCAATGGAGTAGCCGGAATCGGGCCAGACGCAAATGAGAGCAAGGAGCCAAAATCAGAACAGAAGCCAGAAGCCGGCCAGCGGCCACCTGCTGACCAGGATCCAGGCGTTCCGGAGAAGAGAATCCCGGGAAATGGCGCTCCCGGAGAGATCAAGTCGCACCAGGCGCAGGATAGGCTTCCCGGATCTGGAGGAAATGCAGGCATTGCGGCCGATGAGAAGCAGCAGGCTGGACCTCATCCTAATCATAAGCCTGCGGAATTTCCGATTGTCACAGTTGAGCAACAACGACCACCTGGTGCTCAGGGCACCGGACTTCCGAAACAGCAAGAAACTGAGCAGACAGTCGGTGATACCAAACCTGGCCAGTTTGAAGATAAACCTGCCATGCCGAATGGACTTGCCGGAGTTGGGGCTGATGAAAACCAAAAGAATGAGCAGGACGACAAGATGCCTGAGGCGCTGTCTAGCGTGAACGTTGAGCAGAAGGACGCCGGACACGCAGTTCCGGAAGCTAATCCTGAAAGATCTCAAGATAAGCTTCCTGGGCCGAATGGACTGGCCGGAATTGGGGCTGACAACGAGCATCCCGATTCGAAGCCAGGTCAAGAAGCCAAACCTGAACAAAGCCAAGATAGGCCGCCTGTAGCTCAAGGCATTTCTGGAATCGAAGCGTCGGATGAACGACAGCCAGGCGAGCCACAGCCTGGAAATCAAGTACCAGTTGCTTCACCCACCCCAAAAGCCCTTGTCGACCCCGCGCAGCCCAATCAGCCAGAAAATGACAGTCCAATCGAATCGAAGTCAGATAAGGGCCCGGGCAAGTTCCTGAATGCCGGTGTAATCCTGCCGAACCCGGATCACCTTAAGCCCAAAACTGCCAGTGGCGAAGCGGGAATTGGAAAGGATCAGAAGGAGCCAAAGCTTCCGGTTGACAAAGAAGAAGCACAACAAAAGCCAAATGAAGTTGCTCAGAAATCGGCAAGTCCTCAAGCAAAGGTTGTAGAACAACAAAACCGCCCGAGCAATACTGAAGGTGTGGTGGACGGCGTTATCAATCCGGATGAAGGCTGGGAATCCAGTGAGGCGGAAGAGTTCCGGCCGAGTTCTGCAGAACACGGGCAAGGAGTTCATCAAGAACGACCGAGGACAGATACCCTAGGTGAGAAGGCCATTCATTTCGGGTCTAAAGTGCCATCACCTGGAGATCGAGCTCAACCCCTCATCCAGATCGCTTCGGCTTCCGGAAAACACGCTCCAGTCGTACAAAATTTCGGAGATATTGTCCGGCCGATCGTTGGATGGGATCCCACTTCTGAGGAAGAGCTTGATGAAATTCAGGCTTCTCTTGCGGCAAAGCAAGCTAAGGAAAAGGCTGCTTCCCCAAAGATTGCCACGGGCTCTGTAGAACCTGTCAACGTCGCGCAAGCCAACAACCAACCTGCTTCCAATAATCTCGATGTGCCTGCCCAGCGACCTGCAAGTTTGCACTCAATCACCGATGAAGCTCTGGATCGAGCTCCTGCTGGAATCGTCGTTGAACAAAAGGCACCAGATGCTTCAGAGCCATGGAAGCTTGTTGGGGACCCGCCAATCCCCGTTGACAAGGATCCGAAGGAAAAGCCTGCAGCTGAAGCCCCTCAAAACCCAGAAGTCAAGGCACCGGCCGGTTGGGACTCGAAAGAAGTAGAAGATCCTGAGTGGCAGTCAGCAGAAGATGAGCAGCATCCTGTGAATCGACCTACACTCGAGGAGCAGGCACCAAGCCAGGTCGACTTAAAGAACCCTCAAGAAGTCGTCGGAACCAAGCTTCCGGTTTCTGAAGGGCCGAAGGAGTCAAATACCGAGCACGAGCCAGCTGCTGTGATAATTCAGCCAAAAGCCGTAAACCAAGGACTTGCCTCTGATCGACTTGCTGTTGTTGACGACCAAGCCGAGCATGACGTTCTGCAACCTGCTAAGAGGTGGGATTCGAATGAGGAGCTTGATGATGAGGTAGTCCGGGTCGGCGAGGGAAAACCTGCTGCTGAGCATCAACCAGGAAGTGGTTCCGACCAGCCAAAAGAACAAGTGGTGGCTACTGGAGCAGTTCAAGCTCCCGGAGAGGTCGAAAAGGCACATCCGGAAAATCAGAAGACTGATGTGTCTTCGGATAAGGTGTTTGAGCCTGAACAACGATCCGCAGTTGTAATTCCAGTTGTTAGCGAGTCTGCCCAGCAAGAACAAGCTAGAGCTTCTGAGGTCGAGCGTCAGGCTGAAGCTGGGCAGAAGCGGCCAGAAGCTCAAGGGGCCAGCCAGTCAGATACCGTTATTTTGACACCGAACGCCAATCAACAAGTCGACCTAAAGCCGGTAGACCAACAGGGACCGGGACCCGCTTCCGGAAACGTTACTTCCAAACCTAACAGCTTTGAGCAAAAGCAGAATCAGCGCTTGAACCTGCAATCTGTCGAGTCTGGAGGTCCAGGACCAGCTCAGGAAGTTAAACCCGTTGTCCAAACCCAAGAATCCCATGACGCCGAACTCCGACCACCAACTTCAGATTTAGCCTCACCGCAGGAGCGCCATCAAGCCCACCCTCAACCGCTGCGCGAGAAAATGAGCGTTTCCATCAAGAGCAACGAGGAGAAGGGGCCGGCTTCAGAACCGGACGATCGAAGCTCCTGGGAGAGCAGCGAGGAGCACTCAAGCTCCGCAAGCTCTGAGGAAATCTCGGATGATGCTGTTGCTCCGGTGGTTCCGGTAAAGCCGATCAAGCCAGTGGCCTCAGAAGGCATCACAGAAAAACAGGAGACTCATGGTGAAGTTGCGCACCAAACTGGAAGCCAGGAGAAGAAACCACAGGAGCTCGAGATTAAGCAGGAAAATCAAGCCTTGGCTCATAGACCCGCGAAGGCTGGATTGCAAAAGCAAGCTTCATCAGCTTCTGAAGATTCCGTGGAAGAGGCCATTCCTTCAAAACCGAAGACCCAAGTCGAGCAGCTTTTGGAGAAGACCCAGAAGGCGGTGGACAGTCTCAGGGACCAGGTTGAGGCGCAGAAGCTTGAGTCGCAGGCGCCGATTCGAAGCCCGGGGAAGAAGGGGAAGGGTCGTGGGAGTTTGAGTTCGGATAGTGACAGAGATTCGAAGACACAAGCAGTTATGATCGGAAAACCGGCAGCTGTTCTGAAGCGGGTAATAACTGGTTTTTCAAGGGTGTCTTTCCTTTTCCTTTGGGTTCGGCTTTTACTCTCCTTATACCTTTCCGGTGTCAGCTTTTGATTTTTCCATGCTTGCGAGCTATTCGCTTGTTTAACACGGTTTTTCTGCTTTGAGTTTTAGGATACATATTGACGGCCAAATCACTAATTTCTTCATTTTTAGAAGGATGACATCCTGATCGATAACTCAATCGAATCAATAGAAGCGGAAACGAAGAATTGCACAGATGTGGCTTGCAATCCATGCGTCGAGTGTGATCCATGCAGGGCGCATCGGTAGGGCTTATGAGAGTAATTAGGCTTAGGTTATAAGGGTTCAGATTAACCTTATTGCTAGGCTTAGGCTTAGGCTTAGGCTTAGGCTTAGGCTTAAGTTTCTAAATTCTAGGGCCCATCGGCTACGACCGCCGCCATGCGCCGAACTTGGCATGGACGAGATGAGAGCATATTACGCAATGAAAGCCGCCCGTATGCAAGATGCTCTCGCCGACATTCGAAGACGGGTACGTTTAGCCATAAGCTTTTACCAAAAACTCATGCTCTATCTTTAAAACCATGCCATCCTTTAGATATCTGACCTGTACATGGACCTCCGAGACGCCATCTGCCCATGAGACCCTATTAACAACATTTTTCCAAATAAATACTGTGTTGAAATCCGGAACTTTACGATATTGCACCTGAACGCGTCTCGGAAGCGCAACAACCACGTGACAGCGCTGAACTGTACGCGCATTCAGAACGCCCCTTTTGTGTTCGCCCCTATTTGCCTGCAACAAGTCCCCGGGGTACGCTTTTTAGGCGTCTGCCAACTATTTGCGCGTTTGCTTTTCCATTGATCAATGGCGAACGGCGCGTGTTAAAGAGAAATGGCAGGAAAGTAATAATAGGAATGTAGTACTAGAAACTTCTCCAAATCGGGCACAAAATTATAAACTTCAAGGCGAGTATTGGTTTAGCAAGATTATTCCCTTTACTCCCCCAAAAATCTGACGAAAGAAACTGCAAAAAATCGCCCCAAAAAACAGCAAAAAGCCTACGACACTCGGGATTCCCAAGCCGTCTCCGATCCAAGTACTAACCGAGCCCAACGTTGCTTAACTTGGCAGATCGGACGGGATGCCGTGCTTTCAACGTGATATGGTCGTAGGCGAAAGAGGGCAGGAATCGACTGTTGATGAGAGATAGCTACGATTTGCCGTTGGAGTTTCATAGAAGCATGGAAGTAATTGTCTCTCATCAGTAGCTCTAACCCTCCTCCTTTCGCCTACGACCATACCACGCTGAAAGCACGGCATCCCGTCCGATCTGCCAAGTTAAGCAACGTTGGGCTCGGTTAGTACTTGGATCGGAGACGGCCTGGGAATCCCGAGTGTCGTAGGCTTTTTGCTGTTTTTTTTCGAACTACCACCGTATCACAGTCGCCCCAGACAGCTTTTCATTTTGCTAATCCTCTGGATATTACCCTGCACGCCCACAATTCCGATTCCGCAACGTCATCGCGGGGATGCGTCAGCTGCGAGAATATCCATTGCATCCCCGAGGTCCCGTCTGTATCGGATTTCGGGCGACAGCGATACAGGCAGGGGCCGGACAACCATCTTCACGGACAGACGGACAGACAAACAGATCTGGTATTAGAGATCGACAGACAGACAAAACAGAAAGAACACTCCATCCGCCAACATCCGGCTCCACGGCAAGGCGATGGGAACGACGGCGGGCAGGTGTTGAGGAGGGCAAGGTGCGTAATGGGTAAAAAAGTGTCGGATTCTGGTTTTCTTGGGGTTCAGAGGAAAATGGTCTGTTTAAGGCGTACATTCCTGAAGGATTTCTGCTAGCCGGCCGACTGCCAACCTCTTGTGGACGAGTTGCAGCAAAAACCAGCACCATTGTTGATCTACGACGCCCTCCTAGGTTGGCATCAGCACTTTTGTGCGCCGGCTCAAAGGAACGTCCACTTTTTTGTGCACTTTTGGGCCAGCATGTGAAAGAATGGAATGATGGCCCATTGATGGTAGGGTAAGCTAGTCAAGGCGCGTAGGTTAGGTAAATAATGAGCTAACGTTCCGTCTACCGGTTGTAGGGGTAAAAATGCTGTGGGAAACATTAAATAACTTTTCATTAGCTCTGCTTGTGGTATCTTACCTTTCCTAATAAGGTATCGGTCTAAAGCGTCTTACCTTGGTATCGATACCTAAAGCGATACCAGTAACGATAGGAGTTGTGATGCCTATGTTATCCCCGGAAATTTAACGTTTTCATGTCACCTTTACATTCCTAGGCTTCGATTCAAGTTTAGAAGTAGGCTTAACCTCATACCCAGCGAGCTTATGGTTCATTACTTTAATTCCTTGAAGTATTGGCCCTAAATTTTGCATTTTCTGACAAAAGAAATAACTACAGAAATCTAACTACTGATGACAATATCGCTAACAATTTAGCTATACTTTTGGTTCTTTAGGATTTCCGGGGAAGTATTTCCGGGGGAACCAAATTTTTTCGGCCCAAGCCTAAATTTTTTTCTAAATAGCGGATGCGTTTCTAAATGGTTTTTAACTAGTCCTGAGCATAAAAACTACCCACATTTTAATTAAAAAATTTAATTTTAGGTCGAAAAATCCTATAGAACCTTTAGGATTAGCGGGGGGAAAGACCCAAAATGACTAAATTTTCGACTTTTTCAAACATTTTTCTAACTTTTTGAAAGATTTTTCTACTTTAAATATAGTTAAAATTTACTAAAAACAATGTGAAAACACTTTATATTTGATTACTAGGCCAACCGGGAAAACCAGGAAAAAATTTGGTTTCCCCCCGAAATCCTAAAGAACCATACTTTTTGTTATTACCTGGAAAGTCACTTGAACTTTTCATACAAATATTCTGTCTCTCCTACCTCCACAGCCTATTAAAAAAGTATACCAACAAACCCCCAACCACCCGACAACATTCTAGCAAATATGCACGTCAAATTCACGCCATATTTTTTTCCGACCCCACCCGAGAACGCCCGCGCCAAGACAATAGCTCGCAACTTTTTTCTCTTGGCTGTGTCTACCCTTGTTGAGGGTTGAACGACGAGAAGCCTTCGAGAATTGTCGGGGGAGAACCCGGTATTCCGTGGGAGAGAGCTGGCCGGAAAAAGACGCAGAAGAATGGCCTGTGAATTGGCATGGGAAAGGGGGTGGCCCTGGTTGGCCCCCTGTGGCCTCTACCGCGACTGCTTCTCTCTCCGCTTCCGCGGCTGCCATATAAAAGGCTCCGAGGGGGCGTCTTCAATTCCCTCGGCCGTGCCATCGGCTGCCAACGGTCTTTTGGACCAAATTACTGGCTAGCCGGTTATTACCTTACTTAAACGCATTATTATCTATCCATTTACCAGTTACCTTCAACGTTTGATTATTACTCGTATTATTCCAAAAAGTTTGAATTTGCCGACGCCATTTCTGTACCTTCCCAGATCTTCTACAGCCTTTGTTCAAAGATTCGTTGAACTTCCGAAGCTGTCCGAAGCTTAAGTCCTAAGCTTACCTCTAAATTTCTAAAAATGCTTGCTTTATTGAAGTCCCTACTAGATCTAATACCACTTCATCGAATTTAGCTTTAGTTTCTTAAATAGAAGCTGAATTACAATTTTTCAGGGTGTTGCAAGGCATCAATACTTCTCTAACTCGTTGCAACATTACTGGAATAGGGACAGTTTTTAAAGATTCATTAATTTACTACCTTCATCCGTTATTTTTTTGCCAAGCGTATAAAACGCAATCGGTACATTTTTCGAATTTCCAGGTTTTCACTGTACGTTATAGATATTATGTTGCTCCCCGCGTTTGCTTTAAAAATAAATCAGCACTTTCTTGGAGATCTTAACGAAAAACCATACTAATTTTGATGAAGTTTATAACCTTTCGATATTTTTCAGATGCGTAATTGGGGTTTAACCGTCGGGCTTCTGGCGCTGGTCTTCGCTTGCTCGGTGGGTTTTTGTCCTCGGGGGAAGTTGTATTTTAGCCGTTTAGGTCGAAAGTTACCAACAAGACTGGTTGGCTGGAGCCCCGGTCGTTTTGAGGAGTAAACGACAACAGTGCAGATGCGTACGCCTTGATTATGCCAATAACGTGCAGTGCAGCTGCCCGCAAGCTACGGCAACAGTGAGCCTTAAAAAATCACGTTCTCTGATTCCTAGGATACCTTAACGATATTTTGGTAATACAGGGTGTCCCAAAAAAAACGAACCATCTTGCATTTCGCCGGGTTGTATCCGATCGGCCCCAAAATTGGACCAGAGGTATATCAGACCCTAAATAACAACAATCCTGACTTATAGCTCTGTAGCTACAGTAGTTCTAGAGTTATGGCAAAAACAAAACTTAGTTTCTATTTTTCATAGGATTTTCGTGGAATTAGACCCCCTAAACATTAAGTGAAAATGATCCGAAAGGCCTTCTTTACCTTAAGAAATTTTTTCCAGACTAAATTAATTAAATAAGCGTCGATTTAAGCGATTTTTACAACGCAAAATTACCCAGGTTCTTAAGCGAAATTGGGGATTCGCAGCCGGAAGTCGATGCAAATCGATGCAAAGTCCAAAAAGATAGCCGAAAAAACTGTTCAGAATTCCAGGAAAAGTAGTATTTTTCTTATAACTCGGGAACTACTGTAGCTTCGGGGCTAAAAGTCAGGATTGTTGTTATTTAGGGTCTGATACACCTCTGGTCCAAATTTGGGGCCGATCGGATATAACACGGCGAAATGCCAGATGGTTCGTTTTTTTTGGGACACCCTGTAGATCGGGTCCCGTAATGTCCACTCGCTTAGACAGCCAGCCGGCCCCTTTAAGCATTCTCAACCAAAAAAGTAGCGCGTCAGGTTGACGGTGAATGGCCGACAAGCCGGATAGTCACCGGGGAGTTGTTTGCGATGGGCCGGTGTCCGAATTGGAAGCCGACACCGCCTAGGGACCGCTTGTCTCACCAATGGCAACACGGCTTAACAAACAATCCGCCCCGCCGTAAAGTCATTGCCCGCGTTGGGTCATTGTTTAGCGCCCCCATTGGGCGTAAGAAAGGGCGGTACCTACAAATAACGCTAAAAAATTTAATTTTCTTTGATAAACCGGTAAAATAACTTGGGGCTAAAGCTAAGGCTCTAAAAAAGTTATAAATGAAATAGAAAAATAATAATAATAACAGAAAAAGCTCACTCGCATGAGTAAAAACCCCAATAAATGTGTTGCTAACTATAGAATTTCGCTGGATTGCGACTTTTAACGCCTCGTTAGGACGTTACGTTACTAGGAATTTAGGAATTGTTAGGTTATTACGTTCTTAGGACGAATATCTAGCTAAGAATTTATGTAGGTATTTTTATTTTATCGACTCCCTAGCCTAAACCTAAAAATATAACATTTATAAAACTGATTAAAGCTGAAAAAATTATTAAAAATTTAGGCAGCACCAGATGCGACCAGCCAAAAAGATGAGCTCGCCACCGAGCTGTCGCAATCATACCCAGCAGCAAAGTAAGCCATTGCCATCTAAATCTTTTGCAAAAAAATCCTTAAGCGGACAATTCTCTCCTCTATCGTAAGTCTGTCCACTCTAAATTCAACCAATCCCTTCTATGTATTTCCCGTTTTAATTTCCGCCCCGCATGCCGGGTTCTGTCCCTGGGCATCCCTGAATCAGGGATTTTTTTTTAGTTTAATATTTCTTTAGGTGTGCCTGCATACAAATCGTCTTTGCCGGCACGCCACAGTATCAATGCCATTGTGGGGAGAGCGGTACTGTCACGGTTCCGGTGGGTGGGGTTAACATTGAGACGTGGTTTAGTGTTTTAGTATTGAAGTTCTAGTTTGCGCCACATCATTGAAATGAAGATGTTCTAATTGTGCACTTGTAGTCATAGACGTGTAGTCATATCATAGTGCCGAAAGCCGTGGTTGGCTCCATTTTGCACCCATAGGCCACAACGACGCCAGCCACAACCACAACACCCACCACCACATCCACCACTACGACCACTACCACAACCACTACTACCACCACCACCACCACAACTGTATGAATCCTGAGGGATCATCGAAGTCTTTCCAGACGACTACCACCACGACGACGACAACAACTACGACAACGACCACGACAATGACAACCACTACCACGACGACCGAGCTCACGCCACCCCCAGAGACAACGACTATCAACACCACACCGGCTTATATCACGGTGAGTATTAAAGAGGTTTCATTACGTACAATTCAGACCGAAACCCCCGGAAATGGTCAATGTCACTGCATCATGATTACCATCACTGGTCCGGCCTCCGCACAATATCAGTGCAGCTGCTTGTCAACCCCAGCAACCCCTGTATGTCTGGCTTAAATCTTGATTAAATCCTTACGAAAAACCATTAAATCATCAAAGTAGAAAAGAAAAACGGTACAAATTAAAAAGCAACTCAAATTTGGATCTTATTCTAGGCTGCTGAACCGCCGATGACTACACAAGCTGCAATCACTTACCCGCCGCAGACGGCCATCCCGGATACCTTACCACCGGCCACGCAACCCAGCACGGTAATTTAGTAGCAAACCGCCTAGTTATCAAATTTTAAAAAAATTACTTACGTACCTAAGGCCTACTACTACTAACTTACCAAACATTGAAAAGTAAAGGCTATTAGGTTACCCTATTAATCAAATAATTTTCTTTTTTTGCCTCGACTACCAAAATGAAAAAATTTAGGCGCTCCCTACTGTTATTCCAACATTCAGCACAGAGACCTTGCCGGTAATCGAAATTTATGAAAAATAAAACTAAAATTTTAGCCTCTAACCTCGACCATACAGACCACGCATCCAACTACTACTGCTGCCCCGACCCGTAGGATTATACATTACCAAAAACTACTTCAAAAACTTTAGCTGCTCAAGATGTAATCACTACGGCGCCCACATATCCTCTCACGACAACTTGTGTTATGTATCTGACTGGCGTTCAGGTAAAAAACTGTTACCGACGTTATGAAACTTATCTAGTCATCCCCGTGCACATGTATGCCAGAATACGACCCATGTGCACCGAATATCTGCTGTCTCAAGGCCAAATTCAGGTCGCTGAAGGTAAAAAAACCTACAAATTCTCTGGAATATCCTTCTTTTTTAGCACAGCAAATTGGCCGCCTCGCTGCCAATCCATCCCCAACAGCCTTCACAAGAAGACCAGTCATCCACCATCGACGTGTTGATGAACGTGCTGCAAAAGATCAAAACTAAATGGCAGAGCAGCTGAAAAACCGCTTCTAAATAGCCACCATTTCAAATTGTGCCTAATTTATAGCCTTCTCCACTTTCTTCGCCACGCAGTATTACGTATTTATGGAATTTGTGGGTAGCTGTTGCCGCAAAGTATTTCTTTCCAACGCCATATCACATGTTTTTGGCCTTTTTTTCACAATAAAGTGTTTTGCCCGTCGACTCGCCTAAAAAACACCCCAGCTACAGTAGCCCATGCTCCGCAGAGCATTAGGCCATCTTTTTGGGCTTCTCCGCCCTCTCGCTTCCCGCCAAACTTTTGTCGTTTTCTGTTCGTCTGCGCTCTCTGTGATATCGATTTATTGATCCGCTTACGTCAGGAAATCGATGCAGCACGCGTCGCGGTTGCGCCCCATTTCGCGCCCTTTTCAACCCCGTTCCGTTCCAAAATAATTACGAAAAATCGCGGCAGAACCAAAATTGAAAGTTGACGATGATCCACCAGCACTTCACTCGTCATTTGATTTTTATGATCCTTCTCTGACTTTGGCAGCTCTTCAAGTATCATTTACTTTTTGTGGTCCGTTTATGACTTTATGCCTTCTTTGTTTTTCTTTGCCCTTCCCCTACCCATATTCTTCTCACCCATCGCTTTTTCAATTATTGTTGCCCGAATCATATGCACACTTATAATTCCTTTTTCAGATGGCCGGCATCGCAATGAACCGGCTCTGCGAGGAGCGCAAGGCCTGGCGGAAGGACCACCCATTCGGCTTCATCGCAAAACCCGTCAAGAACCCGGACGGCTCCCTCAACCTCTACCAGTGGGAATGCGCCATCCCCGGAAAGAAAGGATCAATTTGGGAGAATGGACTTTATAAGGTACTTTTTTTTTAATAGTTTGGATTTTATCGGGCTGTCGTGGTTTGCTGAACTTATTCTATTTTTTTTTTCAGTTGAGGATGACATTCAAGGACGACTACCCTTCCACACCACCGAAGTGCAAATTCGAGCCGCCGCTCTTCCACCCAAACGTCTACCCGTCCGGCACCGTTTGCCTCTCATTACTCGACGAAAACAAGGACTGGAAGCCTTCGATCACAATCAAGCAGCTGCTGGTCGGCATCCAGGACCTGCTCACAAACCCGAACCCCGATGACCCGGCACAGGCCGAGGCCTACCAGATCTACTGCCAGAACCGGTACAATTTTTTTCCGCTTTCGTTCATATCAGTTTTAGGGTGGAATACGAGAAGCGCGTGCGCCGTGAAGCCCAACGTTACAACGCCGAGGTCGTCCAGCGGCAGATGCTCGGCGCCTGAACAAACGATCTCGAAAAATATTTATGTGGTTGGCTCGAACTGTATTTTCGCTTTGATTCCCCTCTAAATCTTCGCCCTACTACTTTTCCATGTTCTCGCGACCCTATTTACGTGTTCACTGTTTACCCGTGTATTTTTGTTAATGAAGCATTCTATCGTACGCTGGTCCCCGGGTCTAAATACACACTTATGGCAGAAGGCGGGGGTAGTCTTTGACAGAGTTGATGAGTGGGAATGACTTTAGTGCTTCTTCGCTTGTTTTAGCTTGACAGATGTTGCGATTCCGGGCCGGTACTTTGCGCAGTGCGGTCTATGCACTATCTGCAATCATTTTCCTTGAAGGGAACGACTGCAAAGCAAACTTGCAGAAAGCCTTTACAAATCTCCGTTATGTTCGATGCCTATTCGATCGGAGAGGTTGGAAGAAGCCTAAAGGTTGAGCTATGCTCGATCCGCAGCCAAAGTAAGGCGTCAAGTCCCAAAAAAATACTTGAAAACGCTTTTTTAGAGACATCGCAAGATGTTCTGGCCAGTTGCAAGGAAGGACATTTGCTGATATTTGGCAGGACCGGTGAGAAATCTTTGAACTGAAATTTTAGCTTGTTTAGCTTCACGGTTCCGGTTCGACTTCAAGCATATGCGCCGGAATTTCGAGCGGAAACCGGTTGTTGAAATGGCAATCGTCGAAACAATGCAGCTTCTATTTTGTATGAGTGATCAACAGGTTTACCACTTTTTGGGAATCAAAATCTTTTAGTTATCCGTGCACCAATTCGACACAGACACGATGTACCCGCTGATCGCGCAATTAAAGCTGAAGCCCATCCATACGTTTGCAGTTCATCAAAATACGGTATGAACTTGTTGCTGCTATATATTTCCTTTTAGGACGATGCTAGCGTGAAAGTAGCTGTTGCTGTCAAACGACGAATACATGTCTTCAAGGTACACCGCGTCATCTTATTGAGCCATTTTTTTTAGTTCTTCCAAAACGATTTTGTCGAAGTTTTGCTTGATGGGTCGCCATTCCTCGAGTTGAAGGACAACCCCGCCAATCTTACTTGGTAGTACATTTTAGCAAGCCCTAACCTAATTTAGGTGTGGCCTGTCGCTAGCCTACTCTCTCCGGAACGAGTACCACGTAACTGATCTGCGGCCAAATGAAGAGTTCAAGGCACTTTGACAAAAACCCGATTTTAAAGTTTTCAGGATTGTAAATGCACCACTCGGGCGGTGATGAGCTTTCTCGACACGCCAATTATTACGTATTTAGAAGATCGAGCGATGATTGGTTTTGCAGCTGGTGAGTTTCCGCGATTTTGCAATAAATTTATAACTGTAGGTAAAAACTTTGTAACGGTCCCGGTCGATGCGGAAGCGAAAACCCGAAAGGATGTGCGCTTTTCGGAGGCGTTGCTCAACCTAGGTAGGTGCAGAGACACATAAATATACGATAATTTTAGTGTGGGACCCGCCATTTGTCGTGGGTTTACTGCCGAAAGGGCTGGTCGAAATTCGGACCTACGACTCGCCACAGCTCATCCAATCATTTACCCTCAAGCAGGCACACTTGTTGACAAATGCCGTGCCGTAAGTTATAGAAATTGAGATAGGACTAAAATCAGCCATGATCCAATTAACAAAAAACTTCAAAATTTCAGTGGTTGTGTCGTCGTTGGTAGCCTCTGTGATATTTGGATGCTGGATTGCCATGAAAATCTACGTAACAATGTCAGCAGCCTGATCAAAGATGCGCGGTACCCATTGGCGATACAATTGGCTGTAAGGAATCGTCTGAATATGTTAAAAGCCATTAGGACCAATTCGCCATCTTTACCGACGACCAGAAAAAGGAGATCAAGCGCCAATATGCTACTTATTTGTTCTCGACGGCCGAATACGATGAGTGCTATGCAGTGTTTTCTGATATTGGGAGCGGTAAGTCATGAAAAACGCTCAGCAAAAAAATTTCTTCAGACATTGGTCCCGCGATCCAGCTGATCCCCGAGTTGCTTCCGCCGAAAGTTGTAAGTCGCGAAAACGCGAATATAAATACGCAAAATTTCTTTCAGCAACAACTCTCCCCATCCCCACAAAAGGAACTTCCCGAAAATGAGAAGAAACGGGCGATCCAAGCACTTTCCGTTTATCTGGCAAAGGTAGGTGACCGGAAATAGCGGCTAGGAGAATTTAGGTACGCACGGATTTGGCGCGCAGCTTGGAGCAACATCAACAAGCGAAACATATGAACGTTCCAGAGGGTAGGGCTTACATTATTTTTTCTAGACTGCTCGAGGTTTCAGGAAGACTTTCAAAAGAAGAGCACGAAGCTGCCAAAGCCAACTTGCAAATTGTCGATACCACGCTCTTGAAATGCTATATCCGAGTAAGTTTTGATTTAGCTTTTCTAAAAAACTGAATTTCTGTAGACAAAGCCGATGATGGTCGATTCACTGTTGCGACTCCGAGACAACGCTTGCTGGTTTCCGGATGCGGAGGATATCATTAAGGTATAAACCCATTTGATCCTAAATTTTTAAACTTTTAGAAATCCGGACGTAATTCTTCGCTTTTTGTGTTGTACGAAACGAGAAGGAAACATGAAATGGGTAATTTTGCGCGATTTTCCGTATAAAAAATCTTTTAGCGCTCGAACTGCTCAAAGGCGAATCGTTGAGGCCGGATTGCGATGCGTATTTTGCGGGGCCTTACAAGTAACTTTAGTTAACTTTTTGAAATTTATTGATAGGACGGTCGAGTACCTTCAAACGCTCGGCAACAACGAGATTGATCTGATCTTCAAGTACTCGAAATGGGTGCTTGATGCCGATGTGGAGGAGGGACTGGCGGTAAGTTTTTGCACTATATTCTGTAGTTTTGGGGCTTCTAGATATTTACATCGCCTGATTCTGACCTGGCCAGCAACCTCGATCGAGAGAAGGTCGTGGATTTTCTGCAAAAAGATTGCGTGGCCGCGCTGATCCCGTATTTAGTGAGTTTTCGGAATTTTCAGAAGTATATTGAATTCATTTAGCATTTAACGGCTCTTAAAATGAGCACATAATACTTTCAGGAGCACATAATCTCTGCGTGGGGCGAGCAGCGTCCAAAATTTCACGAATGCCTCGCCGAGCACTACGTGGCTAAAGTTAAATCACTACATAAGGATTACGTGCACGCGTTTCCTGATGGTAAATTATATTCAAAACTTAATTATTTAGGTATATTTTAAAATTGAAGTGAATTGAAGTATATTTAAAATTTAAACGTTTTTATTCTAGACGAAACGATAATACGGGCGGGTACTGAGGACGGGGAACTCGGCGAGTATAGGCGAAAGCTGCTGAAATTCTTGGAGAACAGTCGCTCTTATTCACCACAAACGGTGTTGGTCCAGCTTAGCAATCAAGGTAAGTTTTAAATTTAAGTTAGAGCTTTCACCTCCACCTTTTAGCATTCTACGAGGAACGCGCACTAATGCTAGGGCGCCTCGGACAACACGAGCAAGCCCTTACGATCTACACCTCAATTTTGCACGACTACGAGGCGGCTGAGAAGTACTGTGCACTGCACTATAACCAGAAAACCGGACCTCAGGTACGCTCATTTTTATTTTTTTCAAATGCGCTTATTCCAGATCTATCTCCAACTCTTCGAGGCTTTTGTATCGCCAAAGGATCCGCAGGTGGGATTAAAATGAAGAAAAAATGGATCGGCTATATTTTCTTGCCTTAAAGCCGCTATTTTTCTTGTTATTGGCCGTTAATAAAAAGCATATGAAATGCAAAATCTATAAAACACTTCAATCTTTTGAAGATTGCCGGGTTGAGCGAGCGCCAAATCCCTATCCCGGAACCAAATGTGAAGCAGGCGATTCGGATCCTGAGCCGTCATGCCGATAAAATTGATACAGGTTAGTAGAAAAGATGAGAAAAAGAAAAAAAAAATATAGTGGCTGCTCTCCGAATAATTCCGGATTCAACGCCGCTTCAACTTCTCTCCATGGCCATTAGTGCGGTGATACAAGCAACACATGACGAGGCGACGAAAGTACGCCCAGAGTTATAAAACAAAATTAAACCATGTTATAGAAGGGAAATAAAGGCGAAAATAACGCGGTTTCAGAGCTCCATCAGACGTCGTATGTGCGAATGCGCGCGGGCCGTCACCGAGGAGAAGCTGCGCAAGGTGGCAGGGCTGAAGGTTGACGTCAACAATATGACAGAATGCGCGCTGTGCAATAAGAAGATTGGGAACAGGTATGAAAAGTGCTTTTCTGACTTCAAAAATTGAGTTTTTTTGGTATCTCTTAAACCTCTGAAACTTGCTTTTAAAAGTTATAAACCTAAAAAAAACTGGATTTTTAGCGCCCTGGTTCGCGACCCGCAAAGCCAGAACCTCATGCACGTCTTCTGTTACGAGAATTCTATCGAAGCGGCAACAATGCAATAGCCTACGGGTCTAACTTTTATGTACATCTACTGCCTCGACACGGTTACTGCCATATGTGATTCTGTGATGATGATAATAAAGAGTTTTATGAGCTTTTCTATCATCTATTGGCACCCCAGGCCCCTTTCAGCTTCATGTCCTGCTCGCGGATGGGTTGCGAGGGCATCATTTTGAGGAGCTGATCGATCGCCTGGAATTTGGTAACGTTTGTATGTATATATACCTTAAACTTAATTATTTTTAAGCTAAAAATAATATTTTTTGGGACCTACGTTTGCGAAAACGATCCGGTCAGTTTCCCGATAGTCCGGCACGACCCTCATTCCACCATCCGACGGCTTTCCAATGTTAAAGTGCGACACCGTCTTGGACATTGGTGGCCAGCTGTCGTCAAGGGTTGGGCGGCTAAAATTGTTGCATCTTTTTATTTTCATTTAATAGAACGAACCTGTACTTGGCGAAATTGGTCCACGTCTCCCCGTACCAATCACCCAGCTGGAAGTCGAACGGGTCGGTGAGGTTTCGGGAGATGGCCGTCTCCCAATCGCCCTCGTACATCCAGATGAAGGGCAGCTCGGCGGAGTGGGGGACGGCTAAATGGATATTTGGTTCTTTTGCATTATCGGGGGTGAGTGTTTTTCCTGTGAGTCCAAAGATGCCTAATCAAGTACAAGTAAGTGTTTCAATAGAACTAGTTTTTAGAAAAATGTAACTATATTTCAGGTAGAAAAATGATCGAAACAGCATAGAAAATTTCCAAATTTTCGACGAAAAATCTATTTTTTTTTCTAATAAAAATGTGTAATATTACCCCCCCGATAACGGGAAAGCACCAAATGCTGTCAAAATAGTTACTATATCGTTATTGGCATTCGGTGCATTGTCAAAGCACGTTTTTGTCTCCGCTAGTGATCCAGAATCTCATTTTCTAGACCGGAAACCGTATAAAGCTCACGCCCGACTTTTGGCTTGACTCAACAAATACCACATCCACACCCGGGTACAATTCGGATAAGCGGGGGGAAATTTTAGGCGGGGGGGAAACCGAACTTTTTTCCGGCCAAGCCTATATTTGTTATATAAATAGTGGAAGTGTTTCTAAATTGTCAATACCTATTCCTAAACATAAAAACTTTACACAACTTAATTAAAAAATTTAAGTTTAGGTCGAAAAATCGATTTTTTCGGCCCCAAAAATGACCAAATTTTCGACTTTTTCAAGCGTTTTTCTAACTTTTTAAAAAGTTTTTCCGAGTCAAATAGGCTTAAATTTTGCTAAAAACAATGTGAAAACACTTTATATTTGATTACTATCCCCACCAGGGCCGACAAAAAAAAGGTACTATTGAAGTTGGGGGGCAAAATTTTTTTCGGGTCATTTTTGGGCTCATTGGTCAGCTTTTCTCTGGCTTAGGCTTAGCTTAGCTTAGTATTGGCTTGGCTTAGGCTTTAGCTTAGGCTTAAGCTTAACTTAGGCTAGGCTTAGAACTAGTTTAACCTAGGCTTAGGTCTATGCTTAGCCTAAACCTTAGTACCTGGCCCTAAGCTTGGCTTCGTCACAGCATCACTGCTTTTGGCTGCGACTTAGCTTTGTTCAAGCTTAATTTAACTGTGCTTCGGCTTAGCTTAGCTTAGGAGTTGAGTATTGCGCTGGGTTAGCCACGAAAAACTGATCAAGTAGCCTAAAAATGACCTAAAAAAATTTTGCCCCCCCAACTTCAATAGTACCAAAAAAAAAGTTGGTTTCCCCCGCCTAAAATTCTCCCCCGCTTATCCGAATTGTACCCACACCCGGCCCTTCGACCCCAAAAGTGGGGGCGCAGCGCTCTTTCCGGCCCTGGACGCGGACAAGGCCGATTATTCGGGCCGGGGGCGTGGCCTCGGCTGGCCGGGCGCTGCGGCTCTCTGGAGGGGTGCGAGGCCGGCCTGGCCTAGGCCATCCCCGCACCCCCACACCATATCGATCGTTTTGCGCTAGCTTGCTTACAAGCTGTAAGCAGTTGTGTTTCGCTTAAAATAAGCTGACAACTACGAGGAGCACCTTGATTCCGGTTACCTGTAGCTAGCTAATTTTAGTTATTTTGAGTATGCCGATTTCTGGGCTGGTACCCAGATGGCATTTACACGCGTGTAAACAGCCCAAAATTTACACGCGTGTAAAATATTTACACCTCGGTTTTACACGCGTGTAAATAGTTTACACGCGTGTTTTTGGGATTTACACTCGTGATTTTGCACTTTTAGAGGGTTTTGGTGCCGGAAAATGCGTTTACACGCGTGTATAAATTTCACGGGTGTAAATTTGATCTAGGTACCAGCCCTGTTCACTAGTGTCACTTCAAAAATGACTGAAAAGTCCGAAAAGTCCGTCTATTTCTGTAGCCTCCCACTTGTAATTTTATTTTTTTTATTATACGCGAATTTACCTCCACTCTTCAAATAAAAGCTGTGTTCGTAAGGTACTCATGTATTTGAATTTTCAGGTGGTTTCCTACTAACCCCAATGTCCGAAACGCCAAACGGAAGCGAAAATGATTTGTAGGCTTTTTGAAACCCAATTCTGGAAGATTCTTGTAGCATACAATTTCTAAAACAATTTTTAAGCTCCAATTACCAGCAAGATGAGGCGCAATTTTCGAATGAAGGCGCGGAACCGACGGCGAAACGCACGAAACTGAGCCAAGCATCGGGAATTTGGGCGTATGTCGGATTGTCCTTTTTTGTAAGCTTAAATTTAGTGCATTTACGCGCGTCGACATGCGGAATGTCTGCGACTTTTGCGGGCAGTCCTTCAGCGCCAGCTCTACGCGAAACGCTTGGACCCATATGAAGAATGTGGGCTTTAACCGGGCTTTCATGATTTAGTATTTTTAGCGCCATCCAGACCTCTACGCCGAGCTACTCGCCCGAAAGCCGGAGAAGCCTGAAGCTCCGGCCAGAGCGCCCGTGCCCATCCCTCGAGCTGCCCCCAGCTATTCTGATCAACAACTGTGGATGGGCTTGGCGTCGATTAACGTGATGCCGGATGCTTTCTTGGAAAACCAGTTTTTTCAAACCTGGGCAATGCAGAATGGGGTTCGTTTTGATATCTAGACGTTCGAAATGGATGGCTTAATTCTTTGAATTGGTTCGGGATTCCATATACAATCAATTTTGACTTATTTGAGAAGAAATAGGCACTTTAGGTTCGCCTTCCGCCCATCGAGATACTTGACCAGGTCGCTGAAGAAGTACGCGCAGATCGACTACCCGAACTGATCCATCGGCTTGCAATGGCCCAATCTGTGGCATTGACGATGGGTAAGCTACGGTTTAATCAAGGTAATGGCTGAATTTTTCTGACTAAATTTTGCCTAGATTCCGCGCTAAAGGCCATTATGGCGCATTTCCTACAAAACGGAGAGCGCCGAGTTCTGCTCCTCCGTCTGTTGGATCAAAATCTGGGCGAGAGTACGAAAGGTGTCGTTCAGGGGATAATTCAAGAGCACGGTCTCGTGGGAAAGGTAGTGATTTTTATCTTGATAACGTTATATCGAGGGAATTAGGTTTGTGCGATCGTTACTGACGGAGATACAACTTTTGCTGATGACTTGACGTTCACGCGGTAAGCAAATTATAACAATTTAAGGCTCAAAAATGCATTAATTTTAGAGTAATCTGCGGGGTACAGATTCTTTGCACTGCCGTTGGGAAATTGTTGGAACCGCTCTCCGGGTTAATCAACAAAGTTGGCAATTTGGGCCTATGGAATGATGATCCGGAAAATCATCAAAATTGGTAGGGTTCGGAGCTCGATTCTTATTTTACCAGCCGATTACAGCCGCTTCGCGACTGCAATCGGCTGGACTTCGGGCCACCCTCCATATTCTACACCACCACATTTAATCCCTACCTTACGCTGATGCCTTCATGGCAATAACTACACTGATGGCTTCAGATACCTCCTCTAGCCAACCCCCCCACAAAAACATAGCTACCTTCCCGATGGCTTCAGATACCCCTCCGGGTCGAAATTCCGTTAAAAATCTACCAAAATACCTCCCTGATGGCTTCAGATATCCCCCATGGCTGAAATCCCCTTCAAAAACTACTTAGATACCTCCCTGATGGCTTCAGATACCCCCCCATGGCTGAAATCCCCTTCAAAAACTACCTAAATCCCTTCCCGATGGCTTCAGATACCCCCCATGGCTGAAATCCCCTTCAAAAACTACCTAAATACCTTCCTGATGGCTTTAGATACTTTAAATAATTTAAATAATTAATTAACATAATTAAAAAGTATTAAAAGTATTAAAGTAACTCAAAAAGGCATCTGGGCGCGCGAAGGGGCCTGGGGAAGAGGGGCGAAGAGAAAGGGGGCGTGGCCTCCCGGGGAGAGGGGCCCCCACTCGTTTTATTAAGGCGCCACTTTCAAAGTTAATTTTAATAATTTAAACAAAAACTTTTTCGTAATTTTTTTATCAGTTTGGGGGTTTCTGACCACGCTCTATCCGAATCCGAAGAGAGCTAAGCTCTAGCTCCTTTCCCCTTCGAGTTGAATCCGGGACACGACGGACAGACAGACAGACGGACGCCTCTACTTTTTTATTATAGTTGATTTTAGCCCTACTTCGAGGCCAGAGAGCAAGCAGCACTGGCTAATTTGCTACAACATGCTGCGAAAATTCCTCGCACAGGTTTGATGCGCAGAATTTTTGGGAAAATTGATTTAGATTGGTGAGGACCGTAAGTCCGAAATATCCTTCGATGAAATCGAAGCTTTGAAAGATCTTGTCAAAACGCTTGAAAGTGCCGAGTCTATGGTGCAGAAGGTACATCGATGAAAGTTGCGTAAAATAACAATTCTTCTCCAGTTCTCATCACCGAAAAATTCGCTCGTTCTCAGGGCTCGACTTTGGATGGCCGGAATTCGCGGCTTGGAGATATTGTAGGTTTACAAAATCGTTGCCAATAAAGCAAATATCTTTAGAAACACCAAATCAGCGAAGGATTTGAGTCACCTCTTAAAACAATCTGAAGACGCTATCTTTGGCCCGCTCGGCAAGGTATACTTATAGCTAATTAATGTGAACATTTTTAGCTGGCCTCAATCTTTGACCCATTCATCTACCAAAAGCTGAAGCCGGCAGCCTATTGGTCTGAAGCAGATCGTTTACTATTGGAGCGTTTTGGCAACAGTAGGTCGGAGTTGTCTTGAATTTTTTGATTTTTAGATACCTCTGGAAGCCCGCAGGCGGTTACCAGCGTAGACGATGACTTGCTAGTGCTTGGACTCGGGACTACGAGGGTGCTTTCGGACTTGGAGGTGCTATTAAATTCAGTATAATCATAAAAGATATTTTAGGGCGAGCTGGAGCTATATCGAACCCAGTGTGTGCGCGGATTTACGGCGTCCGACAGTTCCGGCTCCGTTGAGGGCTTTTGGGCGGCCAGGCAACTGACGATGCCAAGGGTAAATCGCGTAAATCTGAAATATTAGAGCTCTTAGTTGTTTGCCATCGCTCAAACACTTCTCGGAATCCCGTGCTCCACCGTTGACGCAGAAGGAAGCTTTTCGAAATGCTTGGAAAGCTTGCCGGAGTCAAGTCGATGCGCGATCCCCACTTCCGCGTATATTACTTACGCTACGTCGACGATTCGGAATGCGCAATTGAAGTAGAATTTTCTTGCGCATCTGGACTTTTGTTTAGGTCCTTCGCGGAGCCTGGCCCCGTATTTCTTGGCTTTCGGCCGGTGGAGACGGGCATTTATCACCCTCCGACTAATGATACATACGTTGAAGGTATGGTTTTGATTAAATTGAGCTTTGCTTATACCGAAATAAATTACATCGAAATTTTGAGCAATCCTGATAAGATCAAAAACTCAAATGACCGGCCAATTTTTACGCTTGATGAAAATTTTAAGTAATCAAGTTTCGGGGTAAGGATTTTCTGCGTGCGTGATTTCGACATAGTTAACCAGTATAACTTTAAAATCCTCTTTAGAATGGCGCCCCGACGATCCATCTACCAGCGCCGATGCTACATTCCAGCAAAACTTCTTCTTTAACCCCCTCGATGTTTTTAAAGGCCCGGGCGAGGCTTGACTTTTTGTGAATATCTGTGCATTCTTTGATTCGGGTACGCTTACTATTAATCTTGGATTGTTGTTACTATCATAATAAAATTAATAATCGTTTCCCTTGAATTAACTCACGTATATACCCATCCAATCGCGGTGCGACGATACTGCCCTGACCCCAGTGGGACAGCTTGGATCCGTAGGTTTGCTGGTAGACGTACACCTGCGGATTCCCTCGCTCCCGCCAGAGTTCAATTTCTTTGACGATTAATTGGGTGAAAGAAGCCGCGGTGAAGAACTAAGGGTCAGCTTTGTACCTTAGAAGCGCGATAAAATACCGTGGTACTGTTTCTGAACCAGGATACGGAATCGCTGTCAGTGGCGCCAGCTTTTAGATAGCTCTGAACCAGGGTTGGTCACAAAGGATCCGGTCCGCGGACGGTCCGCGGTCCGGTCCGGTCCGGATCGGTCCGAGTGGATCCGATAATTTCGGACCGGACCGGTCCGGTCCGTCTGAACACGAAGGGACATGATTCAGGAGCCAGATATGGAAAATTTTGTATGCAAAATACTACTCGCGAATAATTTGACATATTTTTCCACATCTAGGCTACTAGCCGTCGCGTATATAGCCAAAAATTAATGGGGGACGAATAGTTTTATACATTTTGATTAAGCGAATTCCACATTGCGTCATTTTTTGGTACGCCACTCTTTTGCATTCCGAATTTGCATGTTGCATTTCCGTTTCTCCTAGCAAAGCAAAGCCCCTCGGTCCGCCACGGACCGGACAGGTCCGGTCCGGATGGAAATTTCGGACCGGACCGGACCGGACCGACCCCCGGACCGGACCGGATCCGATTAGGATCCAGCGTGACCAACCCTGCTCTGAACCATAAGACTATAAATTTTTAGAGGTACACAATTTTACTTTTGTAATAACGTTCCAGACATCCGCTGCCCGAGCACCAAAAATTGTCGCAACATCGTCGAAAACCTTTTTGACAAACGCCCGCGAGAATGTATCGAACGTGACGCCGGCTGACATTTGGTAATACCCTAAAAAGGCGCTTTTGTAGTTGCTTAAGGTGACTTACAGGTACTGGCAAATTCATCGTGCATATTGCCAAGCATAATCGGAATCAATGGCCGGTCGACGTTCATATTTTCCGGGGTGTCCGGTAGGAAATAGTTGTCTTGCAACATGCGCCACCCGAAAAGGGTGCCCTTAAACGTTTATTGGTATAATCCTCAACTAAATATAGAGATTTTAGTCGCTAAAAATAGTGTTTTCGTTGAAAAATCGGACTCACCGCATCCATATTTCTCCATTTATCCGGATTCATGGTAGCGAAACAGGTCTTCAGTTTGTCCCATTGTTTTCCATCCCAATCGGCTTGCGTGAAGTTGCACAGCTGAAAGGGTAAAGGTATATTAAAGGCTACTAAAATATTAATGGTATAACTTTCATAAATTTGATTAATTTTGCTACCTGCATAGCGCGTTGCTGACTTAAATCCAAAGTCCCAAGCGAGCCCTCCAATGACGTGAAAATTGCACCGGATTGGGAGATGGCCTTTTGGAAGAGCCCTAGAAATCGATACCTTAAAACTCCATTACAAAAATTCATACCTCTAGAAAGTGGAGAATAAGTATGCGCAGAAGCGGAAATGCTGCCAGCCGACTGCCCAAAAATCGTGACCGAATATGGATTACCGCCAAAGTATTGGATGTTGTTTTGCACCCATTTCAGGGCCTCGATCTACATAATAATTTATTTTTTGGTAAAAAAATCGGCTAAACCTGATCAAGCATTCCGCGATTCGCCGGAAACTCGTCGGTGCTGGTGGTGAAGAAGCCGGGGATGTTCAGACGGTACTGGATGGTGACGACGACAACTCCGCGCGACACCAAGTTACGCACGGCGCCCTAGGGTTGTATTAGTATAGCTGGGGAGTAAGTAAATTTTATAATTGGTTAATCGTTTTAGATTTCTTTGTAAGAATTAGGTAGGTTACTTTATTAGCTTCAAATACTGACAATTTAGGCCGTCCGTTTAACATTATTTCTTTTCTACTTTTTAATAATCTTCAAAGCAGATACCTTCTCTTTATGAATATGAATATATTCTATACCTTAACCGGAAACTGCTGTGCACATCCAAGTGAAAATGCACCCCCATGAATCCAGACCATCACCGGGTACTTTTGGGCGCTTGTAGCCTGAATTTTCTGAGATTACCGATAGGCCTAAGTCAGGCCAAGCCCAAAGCTAACCCTGAAGCCGAGCGCGCAAAGTACCCGGAATGGTCTGGAGTTTTTTATTTTTGGATGGTTTATAGCTCCAGTATCTTTAGATTTTCGGCACCTTGTAAGGAAACTGGGCGGCACATCCGCCGGCAAATGATCCGCCGTGGATCCAGACCATCACCGGGTACTTCTGCGGGCTGTTCGCCTGAATTTTCGATGAGAGAGAGAAAGAGCGAGAGAGAGAGAGAGAGAGAGAGAGAGAGAGCAAGGGATAAAGATTAACCTGGGGCGTAAACACATTCAAATACAGACAGTCTTCGCCTTGGGGGGAGCAAGTTCCAGAGTCAGGCTGAACGCAGGCTGGCCTAGATTGAAAAAAATTGATATATTTTATCGTGTCTAGAATCGTCTGAAAATAATCGCAATGCCATTTAAAAAACTGCGCGCTAAAATCCGATTATTTTTCAGATTTAGGCGATTCTGCACATACTTGAATCCACTCTCATTAACAGTCCCATTCGGATAGCTGCTGATGGGGCTTGGAAACTATTAATAAAATAGTATATTTAAGCAGAAATTAACTTACCTGAAATCTCTTATCGCCAACTGGTGGCTCGGCAAATGGGATGCCGAGGAAAATGTCGGCCTGGCCGTACCAGAGTGCCGATTGGTTGGTCCCGTAGTCGACGTGGATGCCCTGCACCGGAAGTTGGTTCGGATTTAAAGGCGCTAGGACGCAGAAATCTACTTTCGAACGGGTTTAGGTCCATACAGCTACGAATTGTACCAAAATAAGGTTAAAAGCTAGCATGAAAGCGTCGACACCCAGCCGTGCGAGAAGTGGGATTGGGATGTATGTACATTAATCCTTATGAAAGCTGAGAAAGCGAGAGAGAGCGAGAGAGAGAGAGAGACAGAGAGAGATGTCACGTTATTTTCGTATTTTTCAAATTCTAAGAGACAAAAAGTCAAATTTTATTGGAACTTCGCTACCTAAAGCTTACCGTAACGGAGCCCAGCGGAGTTTGTACGGTAACCTGGGCCCAAATTTGCGCGCTTAATAGCAAAACGACCAGAAGTATCCTCATTTCGTTCGGCTTCGTCTGGGGAGACCAATGAAAGGTGTGAAGCTTGGCTACGCGGCACTTATCACCTCGCCCGACTTTTATAGCGGTGTTAATTCGGGAGGTGCCAAAAATGGCTGGGCTTTTATCTCACGTATCTTCACTGGAGTTCCGAAAAAAGGATTTCTCTTAGGTTTGTTTTAAAGGGACCGGCAAATCATAACTCTGGATTTCCGTGGTTATAGATTTTGACGCTCCCACGGTCCTCACCCATGCATTGACAGTCCCTTAAAAATTTTGTTTTCAGACTTGGCAGTGTGGAAACCTCGATTAGAAGATCCGTTGATCCCTGCCCGGACTCCTAATTGATAGCCACCAGATCGGCTGATTTCAGAGAGAGCGGTTAAATGGGCGGAGAACAACTGTCCCCCACCCAAAGATCTAACCCTCCATCCCATCCAGGCAAAAGCCTTTGACCCGAATCTGGGCCCTGGCCCTGGGCATATGAAGACCATGGGTCACACCGATCCGTCAAGATTTGTCGCCGTCACCCACCGAAAAAAATGAGACGAGGCGAGGGCGGACAGGTCGCACTCAAGTTCAAAGGTTGGCTGGGCGATCGGAGATCTGGATGTTAATACCGGCATTAAAAAAGGACGATAAAAAGACTGACATAAAGGAAAGCTTTAAAAACAGCAAAAAGACTACGACACTCGGGATTCCCAAGCCGTCTCCGATCCAAGTACTAACCGAGCCCAACGTTGCTTAACTTGGCAGATCGGACGGGATGCCGTGCTTTCAACGTGGTATGGGCGGCGGGGAGGAGGGGGGCCAGAGCTACTGATGAGAGACAATTATTTCCATTCTTCTATGAAACTCCAACTGCAAGGAATAGCTATCTCTCATCAACATTCCATTCCTACCTCTTCCGCCTACGACCATACCACGTTGAAAGCACGGCATCCAGTCCGATCTGCCAAGTTAAGCAACGTTGGGCTCGGTTAGTACTTGGATCGAAGATGGCTTGGGAATCCCGAGTGTCGTAGGCTTTTTTGTAAATTTTGGTGGGACCACAATAGTGGTTTTGAGTCTAACGTTCTTCGGATGACTCCGTCTTTATCCTGGAGTAATCCAGGATGTACAGAGGATCTCATCTGGATGAGACTCAGCTAAATTTTTGATATTCTGTTTAAAAGCTATTATACGAAAATTTTCCTTAGGTCCAATGCTGATAGCTTCAATCTTTCGAATTTTGCAAAAATATGAAACGAACACGTGACCACTTTTATTGCGCAATCGATTACAACCTCTAAATTATTTGAATCGATATGTGCGTGGCGTGGCGTGCCAAAATCCATAACCAGTCCATAGCCATCGATATCCATAACCAGCCTTTCAGTTCCCTTTAACTTTCCCTCCCCCAACTCCAATACGTGCCATTCACCCCCTAGGTCTCCCGTCAAAATTGTGAGGGTGGATGGCGGGGCTGGTGGAAAGTGTTGTGTCCCCCAATATCCCGAGGCCACCCTCTGTTCTGGGTCTCTGTTCATCTCCGCTCATTTGGCCCCAGTCAATGTCTGGGTCCCTGTCTTTGGCCTTTCTAATCGGCTGTAAGGTCCCTCTCTTGTCACAGCCACCCGTCCGTGTATGTTTTTTGCCGGCCGCTACTTCTTCACGCCATTACTCTACCACACCACCCGCCGGCTATCCGCTGATCTTGGGCCTCAAAAACGATTGATCCGATCTTGCAGGATATTTTTGGGGTGTTAATGACTTTTAAAATCTAGGAAGTCATCCCTTTTGCGATATAACTATTTTCTTACTTCATCCCATTTTCGCTGTAAAACTGCTTTTAACGGTAGGTTTTCCGCATGAGTTCCGGTCCGGCTTCTCGTTCCGGTCACTAACAGTCCCTATTCGCTGTCATCTAATGGACATCTCATCTTCCCTATTCGATTTTTGATGTCACGATCCTAAGAATTAAATTCCGTGCAAGATCTACCCAGTCGTAAAATCTGGCCGTTGCTCTGACGATTTCCGACCTCATAAAAATTGTAAGCTCGCTGGAAACAGCTTTTTTAAGAGTTTTTTTTGTGGCAGCCAAGCGATTTGCACAAATTTTAGCGATAATCCCGACAAGCAAAATCCCGACAAGCCAAAATCGCGACAGCAACAATCCCGACGGCCAAAATACCGACAGCCATAATCCCGAAACTAGAATCGACAATCAAAATCCCGAAATCCAAAGCCCCTGAGCCAAAATACCGACAGGCCAAAATGTCGACATACCGCTGACGCTAGCTTGAAACCGGCTTCCTTTAAACAGTATTTTGGTAATTTGGCTTTTAGGATTTTTTCTAAGGATAATGAGGGCAATCGATATTTTGGCTGTCGGCAATTGAGCTTTCGACATTTTGGCGACTGCCCGGATTGCGTTCCGGCATTTTCACGTAAAAGCCTTATCCGCGTCAGTTTACTGAGCTTATCACTTTCTGTCGAGACCTAATGGAAAGCACAGGTCGATTCTTGCGCTTCCGAGTCCCTTTAAGACTCCAATCTTGGCACCAACATCTTGACAAATCGCTTTTGCCACCCTCCGATTGTCACCTTTCAAACTGCCCCAAATATTTTGGCCATTCAGTTAGAGCGGTAGGTGCCTTGTTTATCGGGATAAATCATCGAAATAGTGGGCCCTAAGGGATGAGCGGGAGAGGCTGTTTTCAGAGGGGACACGTGTGCTAGAGAGTGGCTCCTTTGCCACGGCGTTCACTCAAAAAAGATCGACCCCATCGTGATCTGTTGAGTCGCTGAAAGAGTCGGACTCACTTTGGGTGGAGCTAGCTGCTAATTACTACAAAATAGCTGGCGAAATCCTTGAAAAACATCAGTTTTTGGTATCTGCATAGGTTCAGTGTCACATTCTCTCTCATGCTCGTTGGGTCTGGTTCAGCTTTGATCATTTGTACATGGTTGTCGAGACCGAGTTTCCGGCAGGCGTCGATTCTGGCAGTTTCTAGACCCTTTAGATGCACCAAAACCGGAAGTATTACTTTATGGCATTATGCAAGCTTCAAAAACCCGTAGAAATTGCATTGAAATCCATCTCAATTAATTCGGTTCGATAACGTTTACGGTTTGTCGAGGTTTTTCGATTTTCGCATCGATTTCTAGGGAGTTCAGATGCTTTCACTTTTTTTCTCCGCTGTCACTGCGCCTTTAAAGCGGCTCTGGCAGCACACCGATTACGGCATTTTGGGGACCGGGCAGAGACACAGAGTTCTGTCTGCGTCTCGCCTCTGGGCGCGCTCTTTCTCTCCCTGCCGCGACGCACCCGACCGCGACGCTTCCACGAATCGTGGAAAAAGGGGCCTGCTGCCAGAGCCCCTTTAAAACTAGTCGCGAGCCATATGGTCCCGTTTTCAAGAGGGATTGTGCCTTCAAGAAGAACGGCTCTTAGATGATGATTTTAGAAAATTTGAGTGTATTTTCCTTGTAGATTGGAATGCATCGTCTCTCTCTCTCTCTCTCTCTCTCTCTCTCTCTCTCTCTCTCTTTCTCTCTCTCTCTCCGAAAACATTTCATCACCACCCACTTCCGAGAGCTCGCCAAAATGGCTGAACCCTAAAAATCAACCCGCCCATAGCTCTTCAGCCCCCGGCGTCTTTGTTGTGGCTGATAAATGTGCATATTAAGGGGCGAGAGAGTGAGTCAACACGAGAGAGTTAGAGATTACCAGTGCCCATTACTCTGGGGTTAACACAAAAAATTGGACCACCTGGTCGGGGGTCCAACCCGCCGCTCTGATTATGTGTCGGTGTGGTGACACCTTGGCCCCAAACGGTTGAACCCCCCACCGACGAATCCCACCTTTTTACGGGTCATTAGGATTTTATTGCGGGCGGGGGATTAAAGGTGTGGCTTGGCTGCTGTTCTTCCTCGTTCATTCCTTGTGTACCTCCACTTCCCCGGCCTTTCCCTAAAAATGCTCTTCCAGTGCACGATGCTCAGCCCGGCGATGCTCAAGTCGATGGGGAGACGGTAAGTCTGGTTTTGAAAGCGATTACGGTGGGATAAGATATACCTTATTTCGCTTGAAAAGTTGGTTCGTATATTTGGTACTTTTTGGGATTTTGCGTTTTTCCTTCTCTCACTGTTGTCTCTCTTTCTCTATCTCCCTCTCTTTATCGCACTTTCTCTCTCGCTGTTGAAAACTTCCTCTTTCCATCCCTCGCATTTTCTCTCGCTCTCACTTCTCTATATGTATTGATTTCTCTCATGTCTCGCGCTGTTTACCTCGCTCTCTTTCTATCGCTCTCTATCTCACTCTCTCTCTCTCTTTCTCTCTCTCTGTTTCTCTCCTCCCCCCCAGCTAGAATCTTGTCTCGATTTTTGCACCAATTTATTAACTCCGTTCAGGACCTCCCGAGAAGTCAATCTACCCCTTGACAAAATCAGACAAGATTCCAAAGGAAACCTACTACCCTTGATCGAAGATGAGGAAGTTATGCAGGTATTTATCTAGCCCGGCTTGTGCTTAAGCCTTAGCCTAAACCTAAGCCGAAAACCTGCAATAGTCAGGATTGCAACACCACCTTGAACCCAACAAAAAGATCTAAAGCCCACCGGCGAGCTTGTACATCGATTAATCACGTGTTGCCAAGATGGACGGGAGAAGAGAGAGAGAGAGAGAGAGAGAGAGAGAGAGAGAAAGAGAGAGAGAGAGGGGAGAGAGAGAAGGATTGTGTAAGGGGAGCCAAAATAGATCCTCAACCAATTAACGCGCTAAGGCCCCGCCGATTTATGGCCGGGCCCAGGAAGTCGTTCAGGGAGGGGACGCCCGACAAAACAAACCGGCAGTGAGCCGGGGGTTGCTAAATTTCAAGGCGGCCAGGAAGATCTGGGGGTTTAAATTTAGCTATTAAAGCAAAGATTGCGCTTTGCGAGTTTGCAAAATCTATAGGCAATCCCTGGCAAAAATTTGGGAGACATGACTTGCGTGTCCCTTTAACTCACTCCTGCTTCTAGAGCAGTTTAACGGACTGAAAGCTATAACTTGACCCGGGTAACTTGAACCCCCAAGGAAGTGTCATCGGACCCAAAAAGCGCTACCCTAAACAACTCCTAAATTCCAGTACCATGGACGGCGAAGAGCCTCGAACCACTCGATTCTCGACTTTGATGGCGACAGTAAGCCACCGTATTCAAAAGCTAGAATGTCTATTTTAGCCGCCGTCATGCTGCGCGGGGTCTTCGAGCAGGTCAGCAGAGAGAGAAAAAGAGAGAGAGAGAGAGAGAGAGAGAGAGAGAGAGAGAGAGAGAGAAGAAGAAACAACGAAATTTTCAGGAAGTGCTCCCCTCTCGTTCCAACGCCCGTCGAGCTTCCGTAATGTCGATGAACCAGAGACAAGATCGAGAACGTCGAGCCAGCCTTACCGCTAATGTTAAGGTATGTTAGGAATACAGTAGCGTGTCGGAATCGTGGCATACCGCAAGGTGTTCTTTGGCACTTTTATCGTATTGTGGCGTATCCTACCGTATCGAAACGTTTTGTACCGGAATCGTAACGTATTCTTACGTATCGTTTCGTTTACTAGTGAGAGCGTATCGTACCGTATCGTAACGTAATTAGAGCTATCGTATAGTCTCGTTGTGTAATCGTATCATAGCGGAATCGTAGCATATTTTGACACATCCATATCGTAGCCCACCGAATCCTACCGAGAAGCAAAAGAAAAGTGAAATAGCTTGAAACTTGGTTGACAAAATTTCGTCCCTGTAAGTTGTCTAGTCGCCAAAAAATTTGACAAAGACAAATTACCCAATGTCCTCCACGATAAACATGTTACCCTGGATTCGTGGCTGATCGCTTTCTGTACTCCATGTCGCTGACAAAATTTCAATGTTCAACAACTAACAGGTCGTATCTGATCGACATCGAATTGGTTTTGCCTAGTTTATTCTCCGGCTGTTGGCAGTCCACGGAGTTTTTAAAGGTTCTCTGAAGCGCGCGCCTTATCTTTATGACCTCGCGGCCTTGTTTGGACGAGACAAACCGTTTTTAACGATACCATCAAACATGCCCGGGATGTCGAGTTTTCGAAACGCTTTCGTCGCCTGCGATTCAAGAGGATTTACCGGTTTTCACAAAATTCTAAACGCGTGGTTCGACAGCCCTTGTTGCATTGCAGATGATCAGTGAGCTTGAAATCTGGAAAATTTTTATTTTTAAGCAGAGTTTTGGCTCAAACTCAACGGATCGGTAGGCAGGCTGAAAACATCGGCATTTCGCTTAAAGTATCGTTATAATATTTGTTATAGGGTTTATATTATCTATATTGACTTTTCGATATAATTGGGCCCTTAACGGGTCCCCCCATCCAGGTATTTGTTGGGCCCCCCGCGGAAAACCTTGTGGTCTTTGCTGGGTGGGGCAACTGTGTGTGTCGAGTTGGGCGGTGGTGGGCCACCTGACCCGATCTGTGATGGATATTCCTTTCTCCAATTCTCTATCTATTGAAGAGGAGATCGAGACCTCAGATATTCCACTCGGGGCCCCAGCGTCAAAATCTCTCTCTCTCTCTCTCTCCCTCTCGCGCTCGCTCTCGCTCTCTCTCTCTCTCAAAAAGTACCGTAGCGACCGCCTCGGATCAAAACAAAACATTCGGATGTGAGTGTGTGTTGGGGGTAACGACGGCGGCTGTTCGCACCCTCTAGCTCGATTCCTATGGCCCATGCTTTTCCTTCATTCTTCCATCCGCTGAAAACAACGCCAAGATTGGTTCAGTTGTATTGGAGTGCACTTTGTAATCTTAACTTTTGCCTTTGGAGAACAGGGCTCCCGAAAGAACTACGTAAGAATTTTTCAAGCCGACTTTAAGCTGTTAGAATAAGTGCTAGAAGGAGCTACTAGAATTGGTGTGGTACCTCTTTCTCGTCCCCCTTTGTGCCTTTCTCTTTTCAGTTTTTTAAAATGCAGCTTATTGCCTTCCTTCTCTATATGGACTTAATTTTTCCTATATTCTACAAGTTTAAGTGGCAAATCTTGAAAAATGGACATTACTTTTGGCATAACCCAATGCTGAAGCCGAAGCTCAAGCCTATGAGTGAACTTCAGCTTAACCAGGCCGAAGCCAAAGCCTAATCCTAAGCCGGGTGCCTTTTGAATTTTACTTAGCATCCCATTTCGGCGATCCATTAAGGCTACAAAGGGCACCTTTGTTTTGTTACAGAAACTATTTTCAGGACCCCCGAAAATTCATACTCGAAAATTCCATAAGCATACCTAACCGGCCCTTTAATTTGGCCAAGCTAGAAACAAGTTAAAACTGGCTAGAAACTTTTGCTCCTCGTGCTGGCCGATCAGGTCCTAAAAGCCAAAGCAGGTCATTCCAAACTCCGCCTTACCAACCCCTTGTAAAAATAAACCTGCGCTTTGGCCATTACCCGGCTGCACTCAGGGTTCCTGTAATTTGAGCAGCCATTGGCATTCCGGCGCGATTTTTGTTCAGCCAGCCCCATCCGAGGTCGGGACTCAATCTCTGCCGGGTTGTGTTGGACAACTTTCGAACGAGAAAAAGCTGGAGACAGAGAGAGAGAGAGAGAGAGAGCGAGAGAGAGAGAGAGAGAGAGAGAGAGAGAGAGAGAGAGAGAGAGAAAGGGAGAGTGAGGGCCCGAGGGTTGATCGTCACGGTGATGGTTGTCGAGCGGAAAAGACTGATCGCCCGTTTTTACCCCCAGATTTTTGGGGGCCATAGAGCTCTGGGGTAGATGGACATCTCGGGCGATCACTGCCGGAGATGTTCAAAGTTTTTCATTTGTCTATCGGCTATTTCGGAAAACTTTACTAGAAAATTTGTCTATATTTTTTAGGCTGTTAGGTTTTGAAGAACTCTCTCTCTCTCTCTCTCTCTCTCTCTCTCTCTCTCTCTCTCTCTCTCTCTCTCGCTCTCTCTCTCTCCCCAACTGTTCCAAACCCCGAACGGCGCCCGGAAGCCAAAGCTGCAAATACTCTCCTCCCAACCTTTGCGACCCGATACCCCCTTCCGTTCCATTCCTAAAAACGCCTCGGACTACGTGCCAATCCGTGGAAAAACGGCGCCATGTTGTGTGGCTAGCTGTAACACTTCCAGCCGAAAGGCCATGAGGACATGACCCCAGGGCTATTTGGACGCCCAGCTTGGCTCGACTTAAGTCTGTCTTTTCCACGGGTTTTTATGGGTTTTTGGGGGGAAGTCAGGCGGTGCTGGGGCGACTAATTGAACTCGGATTTATGGGGTTAATCGACCGGGTGAGGAAGCTGGGGGAATCGCACGTTTTTAGGGGTGTCTCGGAATTTGGTGTAGGAATGTAGCGTGTTGATTTCTGTGAATCTCTCTCTCTCTCTCTCTCTCTCTCTCTCTCTCTCTTCCTCGTCCAACTTTAACCCCAACCTGCAGATGTTCTCGAAGCGGGGCTCCTTCTACAGTAACTCAGCGCTGAGCGACCTCGTCCGAGAGGAGGTCCGCCGGAAGAGCATCAGGAACAAGGAGCGCCGCCCACTTAGAAGACTCGCTGAAGCCACAACCATCCATGAGGAGGCCGATCAGACAAATGAGAAGAAGACAACCCCCGAGCGTAAATGGAGCCTCATCCTCAAGCAGCGCCAAGAAGCCGATGCCCAGCGTGCCATTAATGTGCTGATTGTTTACGAGCTTTTTGTCGAAAATGGATGGGGATTTTTGGTGTCAGGCCGCCTTTAAAAACCGGGGCGGGGATTGGTTCCGAGATGGTACTAAAAACGCCGTGATTTAAGTAATTTTTAAGCTTTTAATTTTCAGATCCAGCCACACCAATATACCGAAGATCCGACGGTCGCTTGGGAAATGTTGAAAGCAAAACGGCCGGTGAAGCGAGTAATTCAGGTAGCGAGAGAGAGACACAGAGAGAGAGAGAGAGAGAGAGAGAGATAGAGAGAGAGAGGGATAGAGAGAAAACTGGCTGCGCTAAATCCAAACTTTTTACAGATGAAGCTCGACACCCCAATCCGACCCGACCACGTCAGATTTGTGTGCGTCTCCTGCACGCACGGCCAGCCACTTCCACATTTGCCAGGTATGCAAGCTGTCACCCTCCCATTAAAAAACGTACTTCCAGATGGCGACGTCTTGATAGTGGCCGGCGATTTCACGTCTTGCGGTCTGCCGAAGGAAGTGAAGAATTTTAATGCGCAACTAGGTTTGGAACATTTGAAAATCTAGTTTTACCGTGTTTTAGCTAATACCCGGCACGCCTACCGTATCCTGATCGCTGGAAATCATGAGTGCACATTTGACGAGACGTTTCTGAAGTCACAAAGTTGGTTTTTGGGGCCGTATTTGGAAATTAGGCTCTAGATTTTAGAATGCAGTTAGTTTCCTGCCATTTCATCATCCAAAGTCCATTCTATCAATTCCATACAGAACGCGAGATCGGCGAGGCCAAAGAAGAAGCCCTGAAACAAGCCCTCCTCTCCGCCCTCCATTCCGCAAAAATGACCACCCCGCGCCCGCTCCTCACCAACGGTCTCTACCTCCAGGACGAGGTCATCGAGCTGTTCGGCATTACCATCTACGGAACACCATGGTAGGATCGAGATCAAGCAGCTCAAACGGTTCTAGGCAACCCCGCGTCGACAACTGGGCCTTCAACCTGTCGCGCGGTGTTCCGCTGCTCGAAAAATGGAATCAGATCCCGACTGGGGTTGATGTCCTCATCACGCATACACCACCACTCGGTTAGTAAAAGTTCCAAAAACACAAAAAGGGTCCTAAAAAGCACCAAAAAGCCTACGACACTCGGGATTCCCAAGCCGTCTCCGATCCAAGTACTAACCGAGCCCAACGTTGCTTAACTTGGCAGATCGGACGGGATGCCGTGCTTTCAACGTGGTATGGTCGTAGGCGAGGGCATGGAGGTTTGGGGCCTTGATCAGGGACAGCATCCCCTAGAGCGCATCAGATTCACCTCCTTTCCAGGCCACGGTGACCTAATGGCGAACGGGCAGCGGATGGGCTGCGTCGAGTTGTTGAACACGGTCGTCAAGCGAGTCAAGCCCAAGTACCACGTCTACGGTCATATTCATGAGGGTAAGTCGGTCGTAGTATGTAGTGGAGTCGTATCTATTAAAAATGCGAGCAATGAGCTAGCAATCACGGTATAAAGGTCATGGTTTAGGATATGGCTGCAGCTCGGACGGGTACACCAAGTTTATCAACTGCTGCTCGACGGACCATAACTTGGACCTGGTGAACAGTCCGGTTATATTTGACATTCCCGTAGGTTCAAGTTTTTGGTGGATTTTGCATTAAGGGGGTGGTAAGGGATGCACGCGCGTTGCGTGGCGCGGCGATTCGAACAAATAGGGAACCCATAGCCCAGAAAACTCGTACTTCTAGGCCCCTTTAAAGGAGCGGTCAAGACAAGGCTTTAGCTTCCTATGGGTCGCTACTCCCGCGACACGCGACGCGTACGCACGACTTGCGTTGCGTAATCGATTATGACTTATTGGCGCGTGAAAAGGCATACAGATCCGGATCATGACCCCTTTAAGACCTTCTCGATCCCGTTAAGGAACCCAAATACCACGTATTCACACATTAATGATGCGTTCATACCATTTCCAATTCCAGGTCCACCCAACCACCAAGCAGTACTACCTCAACAACATCAAGAAGGTCACGAAACGCATCCAGAAGGAGCAGTTGGAGCGGAAATAGCCATACACATTACCGTAGTTTTTTTTATTCCTATCCCCAAAAACCCATCCACCCCCGTGATCTCAGCTTTTTCTCTGTGCTCTCGAAATTTCCCTTCTCTCTTCGGCCCACTGCACTTGTTGACGCTCGATTCGCTTGATTTTTAAAGTTTTTTTGATTCGTTGTCGCTGTACAAATGTCGCGTGAAAAATGCATAATTCGAATAAAAATTGAATCAGATAAAATCGATTTATTCGACGGAAATGGGCGTGGCTTGGGGTTTTGTTGATGGGGTAGACGAGTGGCCAATGGGGTACGGTAGCGGGTTCTGGCGGCTACTTGTTCGAAGACGCCTCTTCCGGCTCGAGGT
>CATQJA010001120.1:0-13687 GCA_958295435.1 Mesorhabditis spiculigera | reverse complement strand
TATTAAGCTTGTCGAAAATTTCGTATTTAGCCGATTTTTAAGCTTATACTTGTTTTTGCTATAACTATCGAAAAATACATCATATGGAGTTGCAATTAAACTGCATAGTATATTTTTGATGCTCTATCCGATCGCGTTAAAATAGTCCTGAAAAATAATTAGATACACCCCCGCTAATGACCCAGAACCGGAAAATCTATAAAATACAAAACGAACCAGTGAGTGGTGCTCGTGGTGGGAATCCGGCGCGAGCAGCAACGGCGTCTTGGCCAGCATGGGCCTTGGCGGGCAGCACTCCGGCTGCCTTAGCCGCCTCTTCGCTTTCCGAGTTGTTCTGCAGCTGCTTCAGGAAGGGGTTCAGGTTTGGGGCCACCTGGAAAAGACTTGAGGTTTTTGGTAACCGGGGAAACGACAGGCTGGCTGGCTGCTCGCGCGATAGGGTGATAATTGTAGCTTTTTTTTTCTCTCTCGGGTTTTTGGTGAAAACGAAGGAGCTTTGTAAAAACGTTTTGGAATAAAAACATGCATTTTCCCCGTTTATAACAATAAAAACGTACCAGCAGGCAGAGGGAGAGGACAAGAACGGCGAGGCATGTGCCGGCTTGCGTCGAGCGCTTCGTCGACGCGGCGAAGGCGGCTTGAAGCTTGCGCAGCTGCGTGCGCACGTACACATTCTCGTGGCGAAGGCGCTCAACCTGGAAATGGGGATGTAGATTTATAGCTTCTTACAAGAAAAAGCTCAGGAACCCGAAATTGAAGCCAAATTCCCTTACCTCTTGTTTCAGGTCGTTGTTCTCCTGGGTGCAGTCGTTGACGCGGTCTTCAAGCTGTTCGATGTAGTCCTGAAAAAAAAGTTAGTTTACGGGATAAACGCGGTGTTTTTTTATAATGTGTCCCTGTTGAGAGGAAATAACGCATAGGGAAGTGTGGGTCTGGTCTATTCATTGCGATGTTTGTACAAATCCCGCCAGTCGACCATCGACAAATATTTTTTCGACAACAATTGGATATTTTCAATTAGGGTTGGCATTTGAGGAAACCGGTTTCCTTTTTTAATTTATACCTAATGCTTTGATATGACCGGTTTTTATTGAAATCGGTTTTAAAAACGACGGTTTAAATTTCCGTGGTAGGAGATCGGTTTTTTCGGTTTTGCGGTTTTTCGAAAGACGGGTTTTGATCGGGATACCAACCGAATCTTTTTCCCGATGTTTTGGGGTTTTTGGTGGGTTCTTGAATTTCAGAGGTCCATCCTGAATGTCTGAAAGCAATATACCCCATTTTGGGGCTGCGGCATGTTTTAAAATCCCTGCAAACACAAAAATCGTTTGCATCCAAAATTTTGTATAAACCGGTTCTATTTCTGCTCGGCTTTTTCTTTGTCCTTTTTTTCTTGCTCCATTCGATCGGTTTCCGGTTTTCAATCCCGCTGTTTTTTCGAGAACCGGATCCGATTACCAATACCGTGATTTTTTTCCCCGGAATCGGCCGGGTCCGTGGTATTGAAATCATTCAACCCCATCTCAAAACAACCCGCCCAATCAAACATTGATTCCAACCAAATAATCGGAAACTCCACTGCCAACCTATTCCCCCCCCTTCCAGCGATGATCATGTACGTGTCGTTTGGAAAACCGGAAATTGGCGAGAAAGCCGGGAGATGCACCCAAACGATAATATTGCGTATATTGGAACTTAATGTACTAAATATTTCCGGAAAATCTCAGAATTTTTCAGGGTGAAACGTATCAAATGAGCGCTTTTCTTGAGCAATTTCCGGCGCAAAAATGGCCTATACCTCGAATTTTAAAATTTCGTGGTTTTTATTTTTAAAAAACATTTTAAATTCGCATTTGAAGGCATTTTGAAACGATCTTTCCGATCCTTTTTCTCCAAGATTTCGGAAAATCGCTAGTTTACTGTTATCACACTCCCTTGTTAATGGTTCTAGACCGTTCCGAGCTCCAGGTCCCCAAGTTTTTGCCCAAAATTGGAAAGCTGTCATAGATAGGGCGGCCGGGAGATTGACAGTTGTCCGGCTAGTCCGTGTTCTAGGCCCGCTTTTTGACTGTGCAAAAAGTGCGAGGGTTCAACCCGCGCTTTTTGCGGTTTATGGGGAGGTGTTTTTTGGGGCCAGATGGGGGTAGAAATCTGTGATTTTTTGCGTGGGCCAGGGCTGCAGCTGGGTAACGGTAAAAGTTATAACAAGAGAAAAAGCTTTTTGCTGCAGGATTTTACGGATATTCACGGTACGCAGCTGTACTATATGTTTTTACAAGAAAAGGAAAACGTTTTAGATAGATTTTTAAATTATAAATACATTTTGAAGTGAAAAAATCGTTAAGAAGCTCGTTTTTCGTTAAAAAGTTTGATATTTTCTAAAGTTTAAAACCTCTTGTTTTGAACTAATCGGCTTTTTCTTTAACATAAAGCTTATGCATTTTCCCTGACCAGTACCATCCCATCCATCCCCTCCCCCCGTATACATAGACAACCCCCGGCTAATCGTCTCGATCCATGGAGACTCGATGCAGCGAGCTGTATGAGCGAGGGGAAACCGGTCTTCCGGGCTGGGTTCTTCTTTTTATTTCGTCGCCAAGGGGGGGTGAGCATCTCCCCTCGGAATGCCTTATTCCCCTCCTCCTCCCGTGTCTTATCTATTGGCTTCAGACAGCAGGAGACTGGTGGACGGAGAAAGTTTCTGGAAGGGATGGATGGCGGAACGGGAAATCTCGGGAGTGAGGGTCGAGCTTGGATTGGATACTAGTTCCTGGTTACTTCAAGGTAATACATCGTTTATGGGGTTATCTAGGATCGAAAAAACTGAAGTTCTAGAGCTTTTTTCAAGGTTCTGGTTCATTAACGGGGGGAGCCAATTTCCTTTATTCAGCCTCCTTCCAAACACAAAGTATTTTAGTAGTTTTTGGTACCAAAAAGGTCTACAAACACGCATTGAAACTTAAAAAGATTAATTTTTCCACAACTTCCCTAATTTTTTCCAAAGTAGATTCCTTTATTTAGAATCCATAAATATTAAATCCACAAACTTTATATTGTGTTTTTTAGTAGCTTTTGTTAGTAAAAACGCATATAAACTATTTTAGAGAAGTAATAGATTCAAATTTTGAATCCTTTCCACCTTTTTTCGAAAAATCAGGTTTTTATGAACTTTCTAGAGGTAAAACCCGCCTAGAAAGCTCAATAAATGGCGTGTATTGTTGGAAAATAAAGAGGATTATTGGGAAATAAAGAGGACAAGCCAGTTAGATCCCCGCCAAAATCACCCCCCCGCTAACGTCCCAGTGCCGAAAAAGCCTTCAAAGAGCCCTTTCAAATCCCTGATCCGATCCCGAATTCCCCCATTGGCCGTCCGTCATCTGGAAAGATCGTATCCAGCGGTTGGTTTGACCCCGGCACCGCCTGGAGCCCCCGTGAGGAAGCCGAAGTAGGCCAATCCTCCCCCCTTTGGCGACACGGCCTTGAACGCCGCTCAAAAACATTTTCCGAGAAGATGCTTTGCCAAAAAATTGGTTTTTCCGGGAATTGGGTCATTAGGGAATGGGCGAGATATTTGGGAGGGTAGTTTGTCAGGGTGGTCTAAATGGTTTTGCAAGGCTCTTGGGCCTTTTCTCGGGTTCTTATGTATTTCCGGGGGGGGATGAATTTTCTCCTATAATTCCAGAGACGGTACTTTAAAGGTATTTTTAGTAAAAAAACAACCATTTTTTGAGTGGCAAAACCTTCAAAAACCTCTAAACATGCTTGAAAATATGAGAATTTGGCCCAAAAACCTGCTCCAAAAGTCTAGATTTTTTGTAATTGCAATTTTTCCGTTTAGAAATAGAAAATGTTTGTAGAAATAGTTTCTGTATTTATATGAGAACTATTGGATCCCAAGGAAAAAATCTGACCCCCCCCCCGCGGAATTGCTAAAGCACTGAATTTCGCTTAAATTGCCCAAAAGTCACAACTTCCGAGCTGACCACAAACAAATCGGCAGCGCGGGTCCCGCGGCGGCTCCGTGCCTGTTACCGCCGCTCTCGTCAATATTTAAGAAGGTGCATTTTGTGCGAGGGGCGCGCGCGAATTTCGCCGGGGTAGAGCCCTTTAGACCGTTTCCTTGAGGGCAAATAGACAGGGCGTGTGTTTGTGTGATGGTGAAGATGAACTGTTATTCGGAATGGCTTCTGGGGGCATTGCAAAACTGCCGACCTGTTTGCGCTTGCGGCTCGTCTGGGCACTGCGCTTGTTCCGGATTTTTCGGCGGATCTTCTTGAGGTCGCGCTCTTCGGCCTGAAAATGGGAAAATGGATTTGAAGGATTTGAAAAGTTTGAATATTTTTTTGATTTTATTCAACCACCGTTGTTTATTCGTTCCGAATTTGGCAATTTTCGACATCCCTAAAAAACGACTCGGCTACCGTACCTTGGTGAGTGGATAGTGTTCGGGGAGTGTGATGCCCTCCTTCTTGCATAGGCGCTTCTCCTCCTCGGTGAGCACGAGCGGCGGGTACTTCCGCGTTCTCTCGCCGACTGCTGCAATAAATCAAGGTTTACAAAAAGAATGGGATACTAGACGATATCGGCAGTGAGCGAGAGAGAGAGAGTGAGAGTGAGAGCGAGAGAGAGAGAGAGCGCCAAAAGCAAAGCAGTAGTACCTGGGGTAAGTTTTGTCGTTCCAGCGCCCGATGAAGTGGCAGGGGTTACGAGACTGCTGGCTGCACCGGGTCGGCCGATTGGTCCTGGAAAACGTTCTTTAAAGCAATACTATCACCAACTTAATTTTAAGAGAAAAATTGCTATTTTGTCATTTTCCCTTTCATTTCCTTCACATCCCGCACCCCCGGCTTTTCCCGATTCTCGCCCGGACCCCAAAAACGGAGTTCTGACCCCATTCTCCCCATCCTCCACTCAGCTGACCGTGTTTTTTTGCGTTATTTGGGGGCGAAATCGAGTTGGGGTGGATCTCACTGTGCTGCTGGCCGCGATCCAATCTGTGCCCAGATCGCGATCGCGGGCTAATATAATTTGGTTGCATCCGCGGTATGTACCCTGGGGGTTTGTGGGCCTTGACCCTCGCCCCTCGGTGCCATCAAATCCATAAACAATCAGCTCTCGAGGGTATTGAGTGGGTGGGCGAGTGTTCAGGCGAGAAAATGTAAACAAATCTAGGTTCCGGAACAGTCTGGGAACAATTTCGCGTGCTTTATAAATCTGGAAAACGCACTAAAAGCACAGGGCTTCGCTATACTGCTCGTATCGTTACGTAGCGTACTCCAATCACTTTTGTTCAGACGAGAAATCATAAACAAATCTAGGGCAATTTCCACCTTTGTTCGCAACGTTGCGTATCGTAGTTAACGCAGCGCACAGCTTTTCATTTTTTGAGATTTTTTCCGGATCTTCGACTTTTCCAAAATAAAATCCGGCTGTTTAAGCGCAGGATTTGACTGTACTTTCGTATCGGTGCGTAGCGTATTAACACAGCTTTTTTAAAGATTTCCTGGCTTTTTTATTTTCGACTTTTCCAACGACAAAAAAATTCACATCCTTTCGCTTCCACTTTCCCTTCACCACGCCACTTTCAAATCCGATATTATTGGATTTCGTGCGACTTTTTTTGCAGCCGATCCCCACCGTCAAAAAAAGTATAGAATCGTCCCGTTTTGGAGATGGGCCGGGGTGTGAAAGGGCGCGCCGATGTGGCGCGGTCGATGATCAATACCCCCTGTGGAAGGATCGGGGCGATCGTGTCCGCCCGCCCGCACACTACTAATATTCACCGGTCGCCAGCCGGACCGCCGCCGGTCCGCTAAGCCAACAATAGCCGGCCGGCGCGTTTTGTCAAATAATTCGGGCGGCGCGCGTGCAGGGTAAAAAAGGGAAAATTCAGAATTGGGATTGGCCTTTGAAATATGGATGCGTAGACCAAAGCGAAATGCTGGAAAAAAAACGCTCAACAATAGACAATATTTTATGGGATTTTCGTCGCGGATGAAAAACTATTTGCGGCATCGTGAAGCCCCTCAAAAGTAGAGAATATTGGATTTTTAGCGTGTCAACAAACCTATAACAGTTTTTAAAGTTTACGAAAGCTAACCGTAACTTTATTTAGCATAGCCGTTTTCGTGTTTTCTATTAACGAAAACTATTTTCAACAATTTTCACCCAATTTCCCGAAAAACGCGCGTCAGAATCGGCCATTCCATTCCGGGGGTTCCCCTAATAGGCGACGTCACCCCCGCCTCCGCCTTGCCCCCGAAAAAGCCGGAAAAGAGCGCCCCCAAAAAGGCGCAAGGACGCCCCCATGACTGGAATTTACTGCGAAAACACTTCAGCGAGCGGTAAGGGTAAAGGAACGGATCAAATTTGAATTTTCAATAGTAGGAATTTTGCAAAAACTTACTGTATCGCATGACTCCTGGCTGGCCGGTTTTGTGTTGTTGAAGGATTGGCCGGGTTGTGTTGCTAAAAAATTTTTGTTAGAAGCTTGCTTTTACTGAAAATCTCAGAATCTTCCATAAGTTATTTCCTTACCTTGCTGGTATCGTTTTACGGGGTTGTGGCTCGTAGTAGTTGTCTAGGGCGGAGGCGTCCTAAGTAAATATAATACATAGAAAAATAAGTAAAGTCAAACCTCATATTGTAATGCCTCATTGGCGCTCATCTGAAGGTAGTCGACATTGTAGGAGGCAGAGGCTGAAATTGGGCGTCGAGTTATTCCGAGGGACACCAAACACCGGAATAGCAGGGCACAAGATCGGCCAGGGGTCAAGGCATTGTGCGAAAGAATTTTCAGGTGGCCAAATGGACCAGCGCCGGGGGTTGGCTGACAGGGGTTAGGACCAGCGCCGCGTTAGCGGCAAGAATTTTTTGGCTTTTTGGTCAATATCCAAAAATAGCGAAATAAATGGCTTCCTGATTTTCTGTAATTCAATGTTTTGCGCTTTACAGTTCTTTCTTCTTTCTTTCACAGTACGAAAATTGCGCATGAAATTTGGGCAGAATCGACACAGGAAAGAATTTGCAATGCCAGACGGCCCCAGAAGAGCGGCGCTGGTCCCGAAAGCCCTTCAAAGTCGGATGAAGCTGAAACCTGGATGAGGGAAGAGAAACTAGAACTCGTTTAGGAAATTGGGATGGATCGGCCAGTGGAGTAGAGGTAGCATGTATTTGAATGGATTTTTCCCATATAAACGGCAAAGCCGCCGCGTCCAATTAAGCGCCGTCCATAACTCAGAGATAACGTAATGGATCAGAACGGTTGATACATAGTTAGAAAGAGGAAAGACCGGCCAGCCGACTAGAGTTCAGTGGGAAAATTGAGACGGAGGGCTTAAAAGGAAAACGGAACATCTACCGATCCCACGGCAATTGGCGACCAGTCGCTGGTCGATAGCTACAGGCGGAAGCAATATGGCTAAAATGTTTTGTCAGATGATACCATACCAGAGGTATTCGGCACATTTGGTGGTGATTGATTCCCTTTCGGGAACCAACGGGGACCAGGTGGGGGCGCGGCCAATGGCGTCCGGAGGTGAAGCGCGCTGGTCGGAAGGTTTAAACTGAGCTCTTTTCTTTTTGGCAGTAGTTGGCAGACCCTGACCTAGCTTGACAACAATTTCAAACCGCTAACGCCAGGACGGGGTAGTTAGAGCATTTTCAAGGATTCACACGTGCAGGGTGGGGGCCGATTTATTTCTCCGCTTCCACTGCGATCTTGAACATTTTACCCAAACCTTGTCGGGGAATGTATATGCTCATCTAATTGCCAGCTTGGCCGCCGTTCACCCGTAACGGCATTGTCACATCCTACCCACCTGACCGTTACTTTACTCCTTTGCCGACTTCGCCGAAATTTTCGCTGTTTTTCTGTGTCGTCGTTACTGTTTATGTGATTTTTAGAAATAGTTATTCGAACCCCTACCTCGCAGATACATATATCGATATACTATTTTTTTTTGCCATCATGGCGCCGTAGGCGCCGAAACGCGATTTACTAACCCTAGCCGCCCCCCCTCAAGGGCCCGTGCCCCGACAAATATTGGCCTTGTCGCGCGGCCGAGATAATCAAAAAGGGAACCGCGTTGATCTGCCATTAAAGGGACCGGAAATTGTGGGCCATGGCATGATGGGCTTAATCCTAAGGTAAATAGGGGTTGGCAATTTTCCAAGGAAGCTTTATCTTCAAAGCTCAATTTATTAAAGACGTTTGGAACAGCTGAATTAATCGTATGCTATAAGGGAAAAATTAAATATACAAAATCTTCCAAATTAGCTAAATTTTCTCCTTTTGCGTTCTCTTATAAGTTTAATTAATTTAACAAATACTACGCTTCATAAACGAAGCCGCATTATATAGATTTTAAAACCCACAATCTGATGATGGGGATGACGCGCAGGCACTTCCGAGTGAGCTGCCACGATCCGATCCACCGGGGGAGAAAGCTGACGCTGCGTAGCTGTGCTCATCGTCTTGGTGCTCTTGCTCCATGCCTGAAAAACTTTATTTTTAGCGCCTATGCGACGTTTTTTGTCAATCACTTTGGATTTTTTATTTAATCCATTGGTCCCCTCTTCCCCTAGCGAACCCCCATTTCCCTATGCTTGTTGTTGTGCTGGGTGTGGGTGGGGTGCGACTGGCTGGTTGGTGCCAACTCTTTTCTTTCCCAGCTGGCCGAGGCCACGTTGGAACCTCGCTTCGGGTTGCGAAATAGCCGTCGCCAGCCCTCTATGGCTTGGATGAGTCGACTTGTCAAAACATTATGACGCAACGTGTGATAAGCTGGCAGTAGATTTGGGAAAATTGTGCAAATGAGGGGCTTAAAAATTTAGAAATTCAAGCCAATAAATTTAAGGGGCAAAAATAGCTTGTAATACAAGCTAAAGAAGCCATTTTTAGCCGAGAATAGCCTAAAAACAAACCATCAATTTCTTTAATTAGCCCATTGCAAAAATCGTCCTCATCAAGTGGCAAGTCGAGGTCGTCAATTCCGGCGAAAAGTACGCGGTCCGACTAAAGGCATTTGGAATATTAGTGATATTCCGATAAGAATTTACCTCGAGGATATCGGCCAACACGGGATCGGCGCCCTTCATTAGCAAGGCCCCTTCAGGCATATCAATATCTAGATTGAGCTCCCAGTCGGCATACTGCCCCAGCCCGAGCTGTTCCATTACCTGTAAATCGATCGATGATTCGGAAGAAAAAGCAAGAAAAGGAAAGAGACAAAATAATTAAACTGCAATTTCATAGAGACTCAGACAATGAGAGGACGATCGAAACTTCCAGATTCAATACAGAAAAATCGCCTAATTATTTTGAAAAGCCCGAAAAGCCTACAAATATTTTTAGCCAATAACAATAGAGTAAAAGGCCGGGTTGGCATAATAGCCCGGTGAAAAGTACAGCATTCGTGATTGGATCAATGAAACCGGACTCAAGATAAGGCGGTTCCCTGGAACCCCGAAGAAGCTAGGGACTATCACCACGCCTTTGGAAAGCAGCGCGATAGTCTTGGCGTCACAAATATATAATCATAAAGCTAAGGTTGTTTTCAGATAGAAATAAGTGAAAAATAGCCCTAAAACAAAAGCCCATAGCCTAAAATGCATTCCAAACTTCAAATTCCAGTAAATAAAAGATTACATTTCCGAGGGAATGCCAAAATTCATTACCCTGAAAGCTTTTCTATGGCCGAATTTCAGTAAGACAAAAACTTTCGATGAATCCAGAAGCCAGAAATTCATTCAAGAAGCCTGAAAATGCCCGGGAAATCGATGGCTGCCCTCGAAATATTGTGTCTCTCCATCTGAAATAAACATTGCTAGCCCCCGAAAGCGAGGCGAGATGAAAGGCCTAAATGGATGGATGGATCGGGGGGCGGGACATGGCGACTAAATCCACGGAAATTGGTTTGGCCCAAAAAGGGAGGGCCCGTCACTCACACACCCGTCATTATAACAGGGGGCGGGCCTAGCTGAAGGCGGAATGATAAAGATTTTGCTTGCAGATACGGGCTATCGGTTTTGGATGTGATGGTGTTGCATCACTGGGATAATTGCCCACCTAGCCGGGGCAGGATTAAAGGATCGCCGAGGTGCGAAATGGCCGGAAAATTGTTTCATAACATTTTCAAATTGTTGAACAGGAAAAATAACGAATTTCCAGGCATCCAATACTTTACAATCAGTTGTTACGGACTTACCTGTAGACTTTCCGGGGAGAGGATCCTATTTTTCCTTAGAATCTGATTGTTCTAGTCTAAACACACGTGTTTTTAAGCTGTTTTTACTATTGATCAATGCTCTCTTTAAAAGAATGATTAAAAATACAAAACTAGCGATTCTTCGAACCAAAATGGTCTATTTTCGGCGCTTTAAAAAAAACGAACTTTTAAAGTTTGCTAAATTGTATCCGCTTGATATACCGCCGAATTTACAAAGAAACCATTAAAAGACTTACGGTGATGCTATCGTTATTAACGAGTAGCTACGTTAAAATTTAAATCACAGAAAATATAAGTGAAATACCGTTGATAAGCACAGTAACGGAAATAAATAGAGAAAAAAACCCTAAAAATAAGTATAAAATAAGTAAATCAGTTCATTAGCAACAAATTTGACCTTCATTACAAGGGATGGCCCCCGGATCGTGGAACTGGCGTGGTCAATTGATCCGTGGCCCAAGAGAGAGAGAAAGGGCCCAAGATGTGTTGCCAGACGCCCCTGACTCACCCCACACACCGGATTTGACCTATCCAATCGGGGTGTGTGAGGGCCAGTTGGTTTGGAGGGAAGAGAGAGGGCCCAGCGAAGAGCCGGTGGGCCCCGAGGGGTCACCACAAACATACGCACACTAACCCCTCGCGACACACACACATAGAGAGAGATTGCGGAGGGCCCACACTGTCCACTTTTGGGGCCACAGTTCGGATAGTTGGGTGGGGAAACATTTTGGGGAACGAGGAATTCGTGATGCAATAAGTTAAATAGCTTAGAAGGTTTATATTTAGCTTTAAGCGCTTGGCAAGTAAAATTTTATAATTCTGGCTGGCAAGTAAAAATATAGAAAAAAGAGAAATATAGAGAAAAAAAAAGAAGAAAGTTAGGTCAATGGGGCGGCGGCCTGCGTGTCAAAGGTCCTGTTTTCGCATCGAAAATCGACCGATAGTCGTCTGCCTGTTTGGCAGAGCGACATGCAGTCCGCCGGGGTGTTTGGCCAATCTGAACCCGCACAGCCCCCGCTGCGGATCCCGGATCCACGTAGCCGCCGGTGGATGTTGTTTTGCAGAAAAGTTTGTCTGATGCCGCCTGTCCCTACACACTAGCCATTCCCAATCTGTCTGTGTGTCACCGCGGGCACTTTTTGAACCAGCCCAATAACAGGGCATGTGCGAAAAAATAGAGAGTAAAGTTCAGGCTCAAAATTTCATTCTAAAAGGCGTACTATTATACCCTGTTCTATGGAAGCTAATAAAGTTCATGCTGAAAACTTCCAGAAAAGTTTTAGTGAAAAAAGGAGTATCAAACCGGTGTGGTAATGCTAAACAGGCATGATATAGCCTTATCTGTAGAATCTAGCAAAGTTCGGCTTCAAATTTCAGGTAAAACGGAGTATAAACCGAGGTTAAAATTCTAAAACCTCATACAAAGCGTTCTAAAAACGCTTAGTGTTCCGAAACAAGCGTAGAACCCTGAATTTAAAGTGAGAATGTTTTGCAGTTAACTTGTAATCTCATCAAGGCGAAAGAGAAATACCAAAAATAATCTCAATAATTAAAAGATCGTAACTCAGAGTACTGACGTAATTTCGCTATAGAATCGTCCAGGCCAAACTCGTAAATATGGACGGCCTTCAAAAATGGTGGGGCTGCCGGTGGTGGAAGGGGGCAAATGGGTGTAGAGCCGAGATCGTCGCCAGGCCGAGGTCAGGGCCGTAAATCCCGAGCCTTCAGACGGGGATCGATCTCTCACAAAGACGTACGCACTTAGAAACTAGGGCATTCCAATGGATTCAAGAAGTTACTAAGAAAACTTAAGAAAACCCCTAAGGAGTCCCAAAATAATTGCGTACTTCCCGGGGATGACTACAGGCCAATGAGCAGCGGCAAGACTGGGGCTGGGTCCTTCTTTGGCCACTCAAGTTGATTGCGGGCCCTGGAAAGGCCTGTTTTTGCTTGTTTCCGCCAGAATAGGGAAGGCGAAGTTGCTTGGAATAGGCCTGACTTGAAAGGATTAATATATTGGGAAAAATTTAATTAGCGCAAGGTGAGGAGAATTTTCAATTGAAAAAAAACACTAAATTGAGGTCGGATTTCAAATTTCTAGAATAATAGAACGTCCTAACTAAATAAATATGTCATATAACTGTCAAAGCTATGTGAAAATCAACAGGAAACGGAACAATTGGATTTAAAAAAATTACAAAATCGTAAATTAGAGGCCATGGCGCTTTTCTAAGATAAGTAAATACACAGACTAAAGGAATAAAGAATAAAACACTGTAAACCCCATGCAAAATCAATGCAATGGATCAATCCGCGGCTTGAAGCTTCGCAAGGAAGGGCTGATCCCCCAGAGGGCCGGTCGACCCAGTACGGACCGGGTGGATGGGTTGAATGGAGGTGGAAGCTTGGGTTGAGCGACAGGGAGAACGGTCTCTTTCTCTCAACTCTCAGATCCCCCGAAGGCCTTCGAATAGGGGCGGGGCTTTGAGGGAGGGCTGGGTGGTTGGGGGGCTGTGTGCTGACGCGGCGCTCCGTTCCACATCAATAGACGCGCAGGGTGAGGAAGGGGGGCCAAACACAGGCTAAACAGAGCCCGAGGACCCATTTGCACTAACGTCCTGAAAAGGAGACCCTCCTAATGGATGAGAGGGGCATGCCCTGGGGGCATTTGTTCCTGCAGACAGGTCCACGCAAAAGAGCGGCGATCCAGGGATGAAGTACCCACGCCATTCCAGGCTTTAACAGGCAGGCACGGATAGCTTTGGGCTACGGCAGGCTCCCTTGCACAAGGGGACAGCGCGCTCGCTACGTTTTTGTTCGAAAATGAACAAACTTTTGGACAAAACTGGATTTTTCTCGAAATGTAATAGAAAAATTGGAAACTCAATTAGATTTAAATATTCTAGACGCCAAGGCGCAGATTTTGAGACCTAACTATCGAAAATCTATTCTGGTACTTTTTTGTGATGGCCTTTTGAAGTTCAGTTCAGGATTTTGTGCGGTTTTCAATAGCGCAGAAACCAAGGATTGTCGCTGAAATCTGAGCCTAGATTTGGTAAAATCAAGGTCGATTACCCCCCAGTGCGTGAAATCGACGCTTAAAATGGCTCCAAGTGACTGTTTTGCGAAAATGTACGCCAGTGGATCAACCGTCTCTTTTTGATCGGGTTAATTTTTCCAGATCCTTATTGTTTTAGCCAGTTTTCAATGGCTGGAGCACAGTTTTTAAGCAAAACGCAAAAGCTTGGCAAAGGTTTTGGGGGAGAAATAGCGGTTGCACGTTGGTCCCGGGGGTCGAACCCGGACCCTCTGTTTGAGATTTGAGATCGGCGCTAACCGATTGCGCCGCGGCCCCGGGGGGTCCTATCCGTGCCTCCGTGGAATGCCGTGTACCGGCAATCAAGAGTGTCTAAAGGAATTAGAAAGGCATACTTGGTTCCATTTACCCGTTAATAAAT
>CATQJA010001119.1:0-44955 GCA_958295435.1 Mesorhabditis spiculigera | reverse complement strand
ATCGAAGTTTTCTACATATTTCGAGGGAAGTAATAGAACGAAAACCTCAAAATCCCGCTCGAAATTGTAATTTAGCAATTTACGACGAAGTTCCGCTGCATAAAGGGCTGAAATTCGTGAGCCTATTTTACCGTACTTTCCAAATCTTATAGAACTTATTAAATATAATAAATTTGAATTTTCAGCGGTCTAAAATAGGGCTATTCTACAAATCTTTGATTTTGTCGAAATTCTCACATAACTTTAACTTTAATCTGGACGTTGGAGATGAATAATTACGAAACCTGAAATGGAGCGTATTGAAATTTCGGCAAAATAGCTGTTTAGGAAATGAAATTTCGACAACATGCAGTTTGAACAAAGGGTTTCCAACACGACAAATCTTCGACACCATGAGAATTTGAACAGAATGATTTTTCGACAAGTCCAAAATATTTACCGCGATCGATCCCATTGCATCTTCAACTTCCCGATACCTTTTAAAAGCCTGGAATGCTATTTTCGTCGTTTCCCAAAATACACCTGCAACTTGCAGACCCCCAAACAACCCCCCTCCCCCTGGTACTTGACTAAAAAGTGCTGACGCAAAATTAGTCTCTCTTCCCTTGGCGCGTCTCTTGGGTATATTACGGCGTCACTGGGCCTCGGATGGGAAGCAAAATTACCGCTTCCAAAATTCATGGGGTGATGGGCGTTGCGGAAAAAAAATAGAAAATTCCCTTTTCAGGAGTTTGGTCAAAACAGGAACACACTGCATCTCGGGGCGCAAGGTGGCCCATCAAGATTGTGAACAAAGGGAGCTCAGCGAGTCAGTGTTGCAGAAGGTAAGCAAGAAATAATTGAGGAGGGGCGAAAAATCGATGAATTAAACTTTTTAAACCTTGTTGATTCCTCAAAAAATGAAGGAACATGCTTTTTTACGGGCCCCACAAGGCAACGCTATCGCAGCCTATCGATTTTCCCGCTGCGTCGCGTGTCACGTTGTGTGTCGCGTCGTATGTCGCGTTTAGGGTTGTTATATGAGTTGGCTTGCAGGCAAATTTATTTTACAGTTCCGTTGTTCAAATGACGGCAAACAATTTTCTCATAAGGAAATTCGAAAGTCCCCTTCAACTCGATATTCGTATTGTTTGTCGGGAAATTTATTCAAATGTCACAAACAATTTTGGCCGTGAGAGTAAAGCTCGGCGCCGAGTTGTTGTTTGATTGCTCAAAATTGTTTGCGGGAAGTTTACAGAGCATGCTAATTTGTAATTTTGTTTCAGCAAACACCAAAAATATTTATTGACCCCAAGGAGAAAGACGAGTAGGGCATAGAGAAAGAGGGCAAAAATTCATTCAAATTCGTATTTCTGGGTGCAACTGATCGTCGTCGGGTAGTGTAGCAAGCAGCCTGGTACAGTTCCGGGTCCTAAACCAAAAGTGGTCATAAGTAGGGTTTTTGAGGCCACCTCTTCTTTCAAAGCCAAGAATCTGCTTCGTTTTCCAGCTCTGATCCCAGAAAGTGCGGGAAAAAGGCTGATGCACGTAGATGTTTCTATAAACGCAGCTATAAATTCAGTCCTAAAACAAAGCTGATTGCGCCCTTAGACGTGATTGATGGGTTTTATGATTTTTGTTGGTACCGGAGCTTGTGTGAACGCTCTGCATCTGCTCCGCGGCACGGGATTAGCAACAGTTTTCTGGCCGTCTGTCCGCTTTAGCCGGGATCTCAGACGGTTGGGGTAGATAATGCCGGCCCGTGAAAAGAGGCGCTCACAGTCGCCGCTACTCGCCGGTAGCGCGAGGAGATGCTTGGCAGCGCCCTGAAGAGGTTGCGGTATAAAGAATTGACCAACTGATATAAAACGGGGCAATGACGTCGCATTGATCTCCAGAAATCAATGGCGTATCCGGCGCTCTCAGCGATTGAAGGGCCTGCCTTTTTATTTACGATGCGTTGAAAAGCCTCCATTTCTCTCTAAATTCACGATTGCTGCGCTGAAGAAAAAGACTAGCCTGGAAAGCGAGGTCTTTGTCCGCTGGTTGCTCATCCGCAGCATCATCAACGCGCGCTTTGTAGGGAAAACCAAAAGGATCCGGATCCGGGCTGCAACAGTCGATTTGACTTGCGGCAAGAAAAAATTACCTTGACGGTCAGCTGCGATCGCTTTGCAGGTGAGCCCATCTCGTCGGCGTTTTTCGGAAATAAATTATGATCTACGAAATAATGAGTGGTCAGCGAAAATTACCAGCAAGAAATTGAAATAATCCGTCCGTGTGCTCGGCTAATTCTGGGCCGGTGAACAGCACTTGATCGAACCGTGAAAGAAAGCTTGGGTCGATGGCCGCGGCGGCGGTCAAGACCGGGTTGTGACGCGAACTTCCATCGAGGCTTGCACTGCTGGGCGCTCTTTGGGGCCTCAAGGCGTGCTCAGCTCAGTGTTCAGAATGCAGCGTACCTTTCTGGCTTTTCCGACGACTGCGGCCCGCCATCCGTTGGCGAAGTGTTTTGAACAATAATTTTTCAATTTGGCAATAATTGGTAGCTCAGTATCACGCACCACACCAAATGACGAAATTATGCAAATAAAACAAGCTTTGTAAGATGTATCGTGCTCTGCAATCGATTACTGATGTTCGGTGCAAACATTTTTTTGATTTTCTTGCGTAAATTAGCATGCCTGCAACTTCCGGCAAACAATTTAGCAATCAAACAACAACTCGGCGCCGAGTTTACTCACGGCCAAAAATTGTTTGAGTGCATTTTGAATAACTTGCCCGACAAACAATATGAATAACAAGTTGAATTTGACTTACAATTTTGCTTATGGAAAAATTGTTTGCTGGCATTTGAGTAAAACTGACGAGTCATCTAGAGGGCAATCAGTTGCCTACGAAATTTTCATCAAACAAATTTGCCTGCAAGCCAACTCATATAACAGCCTGGTCGCGTTGCTTGTCGCGTTGCGTGTTGCGGGCCTCCAGGAATTACAGCAATATCTAGAAAATTCTGCATGTTCCTTCCCAGTTCCTTGGAATTCGCTATAAAGACAAAATACACGAAAGCATCCCATAAAAAAAACATCTTTAACTCGACGCAGAAGTATCGGGCCGGAATGATGGTTACCCGATTCAGAAGCCCTTGAAACGGCCAGTTTGCAACAAATTTAAAATCTGTGTTTTTATCTAAATGCGCTGTTTTGCAAGCCATTTTTTTGAGGATTTTACGGTTTTTCGACGTTGCATACGAGCTAATTGCTTAAATTTCGCTAAGCAAAATTATCGGAAGTACCCGATAGATCCAGAGACCATTCCTAAATGTTATTTTTGTAAAATAACACATTTAGATAAATACATAGCTTTCAAATTGTTGCAAACGTGCCGTTTCGATGACTTTTGAATGGTGTAACTATAATTCCGATTCGATACTTTGATTAACATGGTGTTTTTGATTGGGACACCTTGCACTTACCCATCGATTTTGGTGTTTTTAAGCGCCACGTAGTTTGAAGTCGCAGATTTTCTTCGGTCAATTAGCTTCATCCGCGTTTCAAAAATTATGAAATCAACAATGACCTGTTTACTACACCTCCTTACCCACACACCTCTGGACAGCGATTATCTCACCCCGGTTCTCTGATCCAGACTAGAAAACCATGGGGCGTTCTTGTTTTGAGGATTCGCTGTGGCCAGTGGCTGCTGCCGGGGAACACTTTACTGGTGGGGCTACTGCTTTTTCTCCCCCTTCTACCCAGCCACAAAAAAAGGGATTAGGCATTCCGGGGGGTTGACGAGAAGAACGATTCGTTCATCAACCTGGGGTCCTCCCAGTTGGGTGAGGGTTTACTGAAACAGAGAACTAGAACTGGGGAGGCATGAAAAATAATTTGCTGCTTTTTAGGGGATCTCCGGCACTTGAAAGGAACCGGGAAGGCACGACTAAAGATGTTTGGCTAAGAATTTGCTTCTGTTTGCAGCGATACGCGACGCGCGCGCCCTAGATTCATGGCGTAATGGAATGATTTCACTTAATGTTACGTGCGCGTGCGCATTGCGTGCCGCGCTTGCGGCGAAATACAAAGGAAAAACTGCCGAATACCCCTGAATATCAAAAAATTATAAATTACAACTGTTTCCGTTACCCGAAAACATAATTTGCAGAAAGTGGACGCCAATTGGGCAAAACAAATCTCAATTTTTTTTCAGGTGGAACGTGAAATTGCAATCATGAAGCTCATCGAGCACCCCCACGTCCTCCACCTCTTCGATGTCTATGAGAATAAGAAATATTTGTGAGAAATACCACCTATTATTAAATATGAATGGGTATTTACTCCTGGAGCACGTCTCCGGCGGCGAGCTATTCGATTATCTGGTCCGAAAGGGACGACTCATGTCAAAGGAAGCAAGGAAATTCTTCCGCCAAATCATCTCGGCACTGGACTTTTGCCATGCGCATAATATTTGGTAAGAAGAAGCGAGAGCTATCTTTATTTATAAATTTATTTTTAGTCATCGTGACTTGAAGCCCGAAAATCTGTTGCTAGATGAAAGGAACAATATTAAGGTTTGTGATTTTCTCCGTTTCCGGAGCTTACGATTGCGCCGCGTGCCTTGTTCTCTTTCTCTCTGCTCTCTCTCCTCTCTCTCTCTCTCTCTCTCTCTCTCTCTCTCTATCTCTCGTTTCGAATCAAATAATTTGAGGTCGCCGACTTCGGAATGGCCTCCTCCAAGTCGAAGGCTCGATGCTCGAGACAAGCTGTGGCTCCCCGCATTATGCCTGTCCGGAAGTTATCAGAGTATGAAAGCTTAGGTTTTCCGATAGCAGAATTTTAAGGGCGAAAAGTACGACGGTCGAAAAGCGGATGTCTGGAGTTGCGGCGTTATCCTCTACGCCTTGTTAGTGGTAAGGCTATTTTTGGCGCAAACCTTACTACGAATTCTAGGGCGCACTCCCTTCGATGACGACAACCTCCGGAATTTGCTTGAAAAAGTGAAAAAGGGGGTTTTCCACATCCCGCACTTTGTGCCGACGGATTGCCAGAATTTGTTGCGGTCGATGATTGAGGTTGATCCGCAAAAGAGGTTATCGGTGGGTTGTTGCATAATTTTATGCTTTTGCTATATTTTATATTGAGTTTTTATTCAATAGTTTGAGAAGATCTAAGCGCTTTTTATAGCTGGCCGAAGTTTTCAAGCATCCCTGGGTGGCTGGAAGCTCCCGCAGCGATCCGGAATTAGAGTTGCCAATGGGACAAGTTGTGCAGGTACGCAGAGTTCTCTCTCTCTCTCTCTCGCTCTCTCTCTCTCTCCCCCTTTCTGAAAAACTGATATCTGCCGTTATGAGAAAAACACATAAACCTTTGCTTTCATAGCCCCTCTAAGCCCCAATTTTTAGACACACATCATCCCCTCCGAGGAAAGCATCGACCCCGATGTTTTCCGGCATATGAACAACTTAGGATGCTTCAAGGATAAGGACAAGCTCGTCAGAGAATTGCTCTCACCAAGGTATCTTAAGGTATATTGAGACCAAAAAATTTTTTTTTAGGCATAACACCGAGAAAATGGTCTATTTCCTGTTGCTGGACCGGAAACGGAGGCGACCTGCGCAGGAAGATGACACTGAAGTAGTTCTACGAGGTTCTGTAGTGAACGCCGATCCGCCAAGGAAGAGGACGGATAGTCAACGACCGAATAGGTAAGTTACTAATGCCTTATTGATGCCTAAAAAATGCTTGAGGCCTCAGTGTAAAATGCTTATGCTCAAAAAAATGCTCAAAAAATGCTTATGTTGTCATTTAAGGTACGCTGTGGGAAGTATCGCTGATGGGAGCCCGATCAATCCTCGAAAAACCTATGGACGCTACAAGAGCGGCCGGCATTCCTCACTTGGCGGGTCGCCAAATGAATCGCCGCGGGCATCAACTAGGGATCTCTTCAACTTCTCTTCGAATAGCAACAGTAATAGCAGTTATTCGGCTAGAGGTAAGCGTTGGATCTTAGCTTAACTTTGGGAGTGGGCCGGGTTTCTACTTAAGCTGAAGCCTAAGCTTTATGGGTGGGCTTAGGGCTAGCTTAAGGCTTACGCTTAGGCTTAGGCCTTTGCCTGAGTTTGCCAGATTTGGATACTTGCTCGAACTCCAATGTCTCTAGGTTTCGAAGACCGGGGCCGAACAACTACACGTGCTCAAAACCAATACCACTACTACACCCAGCCGGTCGATCCGGAAACGCTTGCCGCAGCTGCCCGAAATGTCAGGCAGGCTCGGGAGCAACAGGCAAGTATCGATCTACAATACCGGGCACGAATTCCAGGAACGACAGTCCGAAAAGCAAGCCCAAGCGGAAACGTCGAGAACGGCAAATTCCTCGAACGCTACGTCACCCTCTTATGCGCAGACTGTCAACCCGATGATGGACTCGACACTCTCGATCGGGGCCGGAATGACGTCGAATGCGTCGAGCACGAATAGTTTGATTACAGGCAAGAACTCTATAAAAAACACAATAAACTGGAATCCTTTTAGGCAACAGTCAGAATCAGCTCGGCTCGTCGTCAGGCCCGTGGAGGATGAAGCTATCCAACATCAAGAACTCGATCATGGGAACGCCAAGATTCCATAGAAGAAAGATGAGCAATGGGCAGGAGAGCGACACGGAGGACAGCCAAATTTTGGATACTACTGAGTAAGCGGCAGTTGAATAACGTTAATTCACTTTTTCAGTCTCGTCAAAAAGTCATGGTTTGGCTCTTTGACGTCGTCAATGAGCGTGGAGCGTGAGGATACGCATTGTGTACCGGTGCAAGGGAGGACGTTGAACGGGATCAAGGCGGAATTGATACGAGCTTTTTTGACTGTAGGTTCTAACCTGTATTCGGAGCTTTCGAAGATAGCAGCGTCTTCAGAATCCTGACGTCGAAAAATTTTAGATCCACGAGCTCTCCCACTCCGTCGTCGGGCAGAATTCCTTCCGGGTCGAGTACAAGCGAGGACCAACCTATGGTGGAAGTGTCTTCAGTCGAGGCGTCAAAATGAACGTAAGTCAGGAAAATCCATACCTTGAGCCCTTCTTGAGGTCGACATCATCAACAGTACTCAACAACTTCCGGGTGAAGCTCCAATGTACGTCGTGCAGTTCTCACTGCTTGCTGGTCCCGTCCGAAGATTCAAGCGGCTCGTCGAGCATTTGACGTCAGTTCTCCAAAATGCTACGCAGCAGAGGTGGGTTTTTGCAAGGTTTTTTACGGCGATGACAACGACCCAATTGATGACGTCATCTGAAGCCCATGAAATTCTAAAAACTACTCTACGAATTCAGGTCCGACCGCCAAGCAGCCACCCAAATGATGGTGCGCCCCCGGAGATTGTCCGATTCCTCGGTGAGCAGCGCGTGCAGTGAGAGTCCGGCCGTGGCGGTGGTGACCATGGCGGACGTGGTGCATGCTCCTTCACAGGCGGTGGGTGTTGAGACCCGGCCTCACGACGGCTTTTGCGCGCCACACTGGCTTGGCTTGGGTTGCTTGGTTGTTTCTGTAATCACCGTCTTCGGGTGACCAGCAGCAGGATGCTGATGCCTGAGGCCGATATTGCTTTCCATGTCATAGCTGCCACGCTTGTGTGTTTGCTATCTTTTTTTCCGAGCTCAAAGCTTAGAAAACTTTCGGACCTGATTTGGATTTTAAAGCTTAAAAAGCAATTTCGACAAGTCTTGACTTTATTTCTTGTCTCCTGCTTTGAAACCGGGCTGTTAAGGCTAGAAAAAGCTTCTTTTTGTGTTCGAAATGGCTAAAAAGTGCCAAAATCGACTCCCTCGCGTTGACTAGGTCTCGACTAGGTGCCCACAGTTAACTTTCGGACTAACGGACGAGCGTGAGATTAATTGTATCGTATGCTTAGGCTTTGATCTTGAATTAACTTCTCCCAAATGCATGTTTTGGATTTATACGTCGCTGACTAGACCTAGCGACGCTGGAGGTGGCTTTCTGATGTCCGTGTGCCATTAAAGGGATGCCCAACCTTTTCGGGGTTCAAAAAGCAAAAACCATGCCGCGGGTGGGGGTCGAACCCGGGAGCGCCGTTTTGTAAGCCTGGATAGTATCCATTAGGCTATACATGGGTCGACGCTTGCATGCGCCGCATAAGCGTGGCCGGCCACGCTCTTCCGGAGCGTGGAGAGCCACGCTGGCGCGCGTGCCTCTTAATAAACCACGCCGAAATGAGCGTGGCCCGCCACGCTCCGGAAACGCTTATGCAAAGCTTATAAAAATGCAATATCAAAGTTTTCCAAGGGACATGAAAGCAAAATTCGATCCGTTTTCGAGAATTTGACTAACAAGAAGTTGAATCACGTGTATCTTGTTTATTTATCAAAATTTGAAGATGACTCTGATAGTTATGTATCGGCAATTCATTTTTGCAAATCGAAATCATAAATATATGTCCTTTAAATTTTTGATTTGCATTTGGAGTTAAATCGCGCGCGTGAAAAAGCACGCATAAAGCGCCGCATAGGCGTGCTCCTCCACGCTCGGAAGAGCGTGGCCAGCCACGCTTATGCGGCGCATGCAAGCGTCGACCCATGTATACATTAGGCCATAGTGGCTAGCCATTGGGTGGGATCGAACGCCACAAGAGGGAAAGGTGTCCGAATTCTGTGCGGCACTGGCGCCTCATTGCCGCACAAAATTCCCGTGTCATTTGTACTGCCCTGAATACATAACTATATATTTGGCACCAAAACCTTGGGTATCCCTTTAAGGTAGCTCGGATAGGTTGTTCTTGGCTGAATTTTCATCTTGAGCAAACTTCCCCTTCCAGGACAAAATCGAATCTGCCATCCACGCCGAGCCCGGCAACAGCTTACAACCGCCACTCCATGAAATCGGTCGGCTCCGAAGAGTAAGTGTTACTTTAATATATAACCCTATTAACGATTGCCATTCAATTCAGGCTAACCCCCGCCAGCCAAGGTGAGCTAGCCGGCCAGTAATGTATTTCTTTTCTCTCGCAGGATTTGCCTCATCAGCACGCCTTCTAACCCCTATTACATAACTGCAAGAAAATTGCTTATTTTGGCCAGGTTTCCACAAATTTTAAGTAATCGCAAAACCTAACAATTTCTAACCGATGCTACGCGTTGTTGCTAATTGTGAAGTTTTGTTTTATTGTTTTGCTTCGACTAACAAAAGCTGCTAATCTGAAAAATCAAAGCTTTCACTTTTTCTTATAGTTTTTATAGCTTTCTTATAGTAATAACTTTAAATTTATTTCATAGAATTAGTTGGTAATGAACACTACGGCTTCTTTTGTAGAATTCATTAATAGTTTCAAACAGTTATTGTTCGATTTTATTAACAAAAAGTTTCTATATTTTTTTATCGACTTTTTAATTCTACTATAAAACATTTAGGGTAGCTTTTCAGCACTGTTTTCCACTAAAAAAATTAAATATCGTACACCTACCATTTTTCTTGATTTGCCATCATTAGCAGCGTGTTTTCACCGGCCCGCCTCGCCCATTTTCTGGTGTCTTTTTCATTTTCCAGGGCCTAGCCCCGCCCATTTCCTTGGCCCCGCCCCCTTTTTATACATATTTGCTGTGCAAGGCTTGTGGTTGAACTTTTAAATTCGGAGGTAACCTATAAAACCACATTTTTTAGATGACTACACGAAATCGCCGGGGCCGCAACGGCGGAACACGTCGGCTGTGATCATCCAGCCCAGGCAGGGCGTCTCCAGATTCGCGTCGAATCCGGTGCCCGCGTTGATGCAATGCGGGACGTCGAATTCGAAGACGAGTCTGGATCACACTGCCCCATTGGACCCGTCGGTGTCGACACGTCCGTTGCCCCACCCCCACTCATTCACCCACTCCGAGCCCACAACCCCAAAGTGGTAAGTGGATCATGAAATTCGGTTACGGTTTACTTTCCCCCCCCCCCCCAGCCGGAGGTTTTTGGCTATAACTTTTTTATCTTGCATTATTGTAGGCTCAAATTAAAACTCTTAGTATATTTTTTGACGCTCTATCGAATGACGTTGCAAAAATCCCGACAAAATACGCGAAAATACCGAAAGCTTTGAGACCCTTCGACGGTGGGGGGGGGGGGGTTAAAGTACTCTTACCTGAAATTCTGTTACATCCGGCTTACCCCCTTAATCCCTTAATCCAACGCTTGCTCAACTTGCTCAACGCGCAAGCCTCTTGGCCGATGTAAGGAGGTCGCTACAAAACGGCTGAACAGGGGGCTCGCGTTGCGTGTCGCGGCGCGGTAGAATTTCTACGGAATCGATGGCCAAAAATGGCGCTCCTGCCTAGATGATTCTTTGAAGGTTAAGGGGAACACCGTAGCCACTTTGCGCCAACCGATGAGTAGTTTCGCAACGCGTCCCCACCACAGCAGCGCAACGCAGCGCGTTTAAACGACCGCCACGCGGCTGCAACGCATCGCGTCCGCTGCCGCAGCGCATTGAGTAAGCGCACACCCCGCGTTTGAAAGCCGCAGCGCGACGGCAACGCGTGCACAGCGCATGGATTCGCGTAGGAGAATGCAGGCAACGCGAAATTGCTATTGCCGAGAAAATCTAGACCCAAGCCATGACCTAATTCTTCGATTTTAGCCTAAACTTCACGACCCCGAACCCGTACACCGGCCGCTCGAATCTCTCGATAATGGGCCCGCCGGAAAATGTTTGAATTTTACCCCCTAATAACCCCTTAAAGGGCTGCTGACGGCATGTGTCGATCTTCCCCCATCAACAAATTGGCAAGTAGCTAACAGGGCAGAGGGCGCGCCCTGTGTAGAGGCGCAGAGACATTTTCTTTCCAGCGCGTAAACGATTGCCTATGCCGTCGGCTTCCATTTAATACCCCGTTAATATTCCCCTGGAGCCGATCCCCAGGTAGGTGATCGGCTCGGCTGATCCGTTGATCTCTGCGATCTCTTTCAGGCTAATTCTGTCCCCCGAATTCTTATTTTTTTGCCTATTAATGCATTTACCAATTTCTTGTCAGCGCTTCGTCACCGTTGCCTCTTGCTCTGCTCTAGATGCCTAGCCCGTATTCTGGTCTGTTTTGTGACACTTTGTGTTTTTTTCGCTGCTTTGCAACCCAACCCAGCCACTCCATTCTCCAAATCCGGGTCTATCCCACACACACACCACTACTATGTCGTCTTCTCGAATGTCTAGGTTCTCAAGTATAGACCAATTTTCGCATTTTCGTCAGTAACTATTTATCAATTATCTCCTTTTTTCTGGAAAAACCTATAGCTATTCAAAGTGCGTTTTTGTTTCGTGTGAATCGTATAAATGTTGGAGCATCATTTTGTTCGCTAACAAAAACGGTATCAGAGTATGCAATCCCGAGAACCCGATAAATCTTGCAAAATAGCTCTAAAATAGCGCATTTAAATGAAGACATGGCTTTGAAGCTCGTTGCGAACTCGCCGTTTCACGGTGGGTTCAATTAAAGGGAATACGGCAATAGAGTATGATTTATTTGTGTTCAAATTAATTGTTCGACCAGGGTTGAAAACCGCTACGCGGCTTTTCAACCCTGGCCCCGTCTAACGAACATGAGAGTCAAACATTTGCATATTTCTTCTAGAACCTTCATCGCAAAAAAATGAAAAGCACCCCTCTGCCCCTTTATAAAGGCTTTCTCCACTTCCGGCGCACGCTAATTGCCTCCTATCAAAGAGATTTTTCGATATCTTTACAAATACTCAATTTTAATAGCGAAAACAGCAATTTTTCAAATCTTTCATGTGTGTGCACTCATCTCGGAATCATTACGCACCTAATGACGTATCATACGTACCTTAAAACCCTTCCCCTGAGGCTGTAGGTGCGGTACATACTTACGGAAGTTGCATGCAAATATACACACACACACACAGACACTATTTTTTTATATATAGTAGGATAGTAGGATTGTGTGGCCTCCTCAGTCTGCCAAATGCATCAGATCATTAGGTAGGTTTGGTGGATCAGATGGACTAGGTGGGCTAGATGGATTGGATGGATTAGGTAGATCCATCAGGACTGCGTAGCTCCTTAGCGGGCACTTCTCGTGATATTCAGACACCTCGCCAAAGCGGTTATATCCAAACTTTTCGAACGCGATTTGACGATCCTTGAAATTGATTTTACCATATTACGGGCTGAGAATCTGATTTGTGGCTGACTTACGTGTGCAGGATTTTTTGTTGGTTCTGAATCTGTTTTCCAAATTTCCGGAGGAGCCTGCTTTCACAAGTTACAGTGATTTTTTCGAAATCGGACGGAAACAGTCTCAAAATCTTGTAAAATCGGTCTTCGAAAGACATCAACCATATCCCGCGGTAGAAAAGTAGGCTCTTGCAAATGAGCTCCTGTAGCCTGTAGCTGACAAAGGAAGGCACGCTCACATGCCATTTTCGGAATCCTCACGCAATTTTAACCTTCCCTGATCCTTTTTAGCAGTAAAGCTTCAGCATTTAGACCAGTAGGCGGGCTCCCCGCACACGCAATTTTAGAAATTCGGACTTCTTCAATATCATTTTTAGCACAGAAAATTTTTCCAACACCACTTGTTGTGGCCAATCAACTATAATAATTTTCTTGACGCGTCTGTCCGTCCGTCCGTCTGTGTGAAGCCGAATTCAACTCGAAGGGGAAAGGAGCTAGAGCTTAGCTCTCTTCGGATTCGGATAGTGCGCCGTCAGAAACCCCCAAACTGATAAAAAAATTATGAAAAACTTTTAGTTTAAATTATTAAAATTAACTTTGAAAGTTTTTTCCTTAGTAAAAGGGGTGGTGGATGGAGGTTGGCATGATTTTCGCATAGTGAGCCAGATCGCGCACGTTTCGTGGATGAAAATTTTCACGGAGGATTTCATTTCTTTTTTTCTCTCATTCCATCCGGTCGGTCGTTATTTTTGTTTTTTAAGGGGATTTCGGCTAGGGGAGGTATCTGTAGCCATCGGGAAGGTATTTAGGTAGTTTTTGAAGGGGATTTCAGCTAGGGGAGGTATCTCAAGCCATCGGGAAGGTATTTAGGTAGTTTTGAAGGGGATTTCAGCTAGGGAGGTATCTCAAGCCATCGGGAAGGTATTTAGGTAGTTTTTGAAGGGGATTTCAGCTAGGGAGGTATCTCAAGCCATCAGGGGAAGGTATTTAGGTAGTTTTGAAGGGGTTTCAGCTAGGAGGTATCTGCCGGAAGTATTGCAAGCCATCGGGAAGGTATTTAGGTAGTTTTGAAGGGATTTCAGCTAGGGAGGTATCTCCAAGCCATCGGGAAGGTATTTAGGTAGTTTTTGAAGGGGTTTCAGCTAGGGAGGTATCTCAAGCCATCGGGAAGGTATTTAGGTAGTTTTGAAGGGATTCAGCTAGGGGGGTATCTCAGGCCATCGGGAAGGTATTTAGGTAGTTTTTGAAGGGGATTTCAGCTAGGGAGAGTATCTCAAGCCATCGGGAAGGTATTTAGGTAGTTTTTGAAGGGGATTTCAGCCATGGGGGGTATCTGAAGCCATCAGGAGGGTATTTAGGTAGTTTTTGAGAGGGATTTCAGCTAGGGGAGGTATCTGAAGCCATCAGGAAGGTATTTAGGTAGTTTTTGAAAGGGATTTCCAGCTGGGGGCGTATCTAAAGCCTTCGGGAAGGTATTTAGGTAGTTAGTAGAGTAGGTGGATAGTTAGGTGTATTACATCAAGGGTAGAGCGAGGCCAGATGGTTACAGTCGCCCGAAGCGACTGGAACCCCTCTGGTCTTTAAAAAAACCTGGATCACTAGCAAGAGGCTGATTTCTCTCTCAAAACAACAGTCGTATATGGGGTCTTATAAATTTTTCTTATCGACGCGTACCGGGGGGCTTATAATTCGTATTCATCAAAAATCTACACCAGCGCAGCGAGCCGAACGTGCAAAAAAATCTTATCACAAATTTTTGAGCCGCAGAATTTTACGGGCCTCATTGAGCGCCTTGTGTGTTCGCTTCGATTCTCTGTTGTTGCTAGCGAAAACAGCCGTTAGTAGGTTTAGAATGGTGCTTCTGCTAATGCACAGGAACACGCGCTGGTTCATATTTTGTTGTGAGTCACTGTTTCAAATTGCTCCCCTCGCGTTGGAACTTGCCGATTCAGCGGCAATGCAAGGTGTTAATGGTCGCAGACGTTACGAATGCAGCCCCGGTAGGCTTTACAAGTTCTATCTCGTTTTAGATAAGCGTCTGGTCGTTTTAGGATTTCTGAAAAACTCTTTAATTGCCAACTGGCGCAGATTATTAAAATTGGGTTTTGAAACTGCTCCGGAGCGTCAGTTTTAGCAATCTGAGGCTGCCACACTAATGGCCACGATGGTGGATTTGTTCACCGGTGCTGGCGCAAATGGTTTCAACATCTCCGATGGCGTTCTCGAGATACAGCCGTGGAGGATCTTTTGACGGGCCGATCCCGACGGATTTTTTTTATGACATTGACGCAGTGCCAGTTAATTTTGGGATGCAGGGAGGCAACCTCGACATTATCTCGTTCGTAATATTGGTCATAAGCCCGCAATTTTCTCTATAGTGCCACCGAAGCGCTTAGTGCTTGGGCAGTGGACGACGCAGTTATCGTGCTTTTCACCGGCAGGTCAGCTTAATTCCTCAAGCTTTTTTTGGTTTGGTATTGGTTGGCCTTCCCTGGGACCTAGATACGATACAGTTTTGCAGTGACCAGAACAACATCAATGCGGCTGGCCGGGACTACACGCGCAAAGAGTGGACGGTCAGGGTGGCAGGTTGATCCAGATTCCGAAGCCTTTAAAATTCAAAGCTCGCGCACTTTGGATCGAAAGAACACTTTGGCGTTTGCGACAAAAGTTGTGCCCATGCTCCATCACCCCCCTTCCATCTTTGACGCCACGATGGAGTTATTCAAAGACCAGGCTCAAGGTGTAAGCACAATCCCGCCATTAATGCCGACACCATTCTATCGACGCGCGCCAGTTGCTTGCTGTACTTCGTTTTGGACGCTTCTTTAGAGAGTTGGGTGGGTAGTGGATAGGTTAAGAGAACTGTAAGAAACTGTGAGAAATATGCTGTTGAACGTGCAGGCAAACGCCCTGTTCAGGATACCTACGAAACGCAGATTGACTACATGCGACAAATAGGCCGACAGGCATTCCAAATTTCTGTAACTTCACCATATCAGCTCTATGCGCGCGCCCTGCACGTAGGACAGGTAGGACAGCCTTGCTATGGCGAAAAATCTACTTGCAGCGTGTTCCGAGCGGTCCTGTATCCGTTTACTCGCCCACCAACAGCTATTACGGTCTAAATTACTTTTTCCAAATCGAAAGCCAGTACGTTAGCTTGGCAAATGCGATGAATACCACAGTGGCCAAGTAATTAGTTCCCGCGTTTCCACCCACTCCGTCCTAGGTCCATCCGAGCTGCTGCAGGCCTTTGCGACCGATACAAGCGGCCAGGCCGTTGCTCTAATCTTCACTAACAGGTGGGAGTTTTGGATAAACAGATAAGATTCGCTTTAAGCGACCAATCAGCCGTAGATGCGGTGCAACCGGTGTCTGCAAATAATTTATTCATCTACGGACACGCATTCTCAGGTTTTGGCTTCAGGTTACCTAATCAGCAGAGGGCTTTTTTACCAGGAGAGGTTTTGAGTGACAATCGAGTTTGCGTACGGAGCAAGCGTAGCTTGTGCAGATTTTGCGCTGGTTGCGACGTTAATTTCTATTTATTTTTATACGAAAAGAGTATAAAATTTTGTAGATCCAAACAAAGTTGTGAACCGTTTCAGGGTGGAAAAGGCAAAATTTTGCCGAAATTGAGAATTTTTGGGACTTTTCCGCACTTCTAACTTTCATAGCTTCTTGAATCGGATCGTTTCCCAGTTTTTGAAAACAGGTTTGAAATCAGCACTAAATTCTACTGCCCAAGTTATAGGTTGGCGTCCCACGAAAAATTCACTTTGTGGCTCAAATACGTCTCCTTGTTAGCGCCCGGATTTTCTCTTCTTTTCCTGTATATAGAAAGGGAGAACGAGGCTGTTCCATTGTCCTAAAAGGCCATCCGTTCCAGGTGCTAACCTCAAACGCATTGCGTACCCTGTCGGTTTGGCCCTCACGCAAACCATGCCGAAGGCGATAGACGAGTACTGTCGGTCTTCCCCCCGACCACTCTGACAACCCCACCTTCCCTCGGGGAAACTTTCCCTACCCAACCGCACCCGAACCCCTTTTTGGAAACAGACCGCGCTGAGTGCGGCATCGCCTTCTACTTCGACGGTTCTAAAGAGGGTTGGGTGAGCTCGCGTATATTCATACTATCCGAAACTGAATCTGCTATTTCAGCCACATTTTGAGCTGCAACATCGGTTGATGGCATCCGCCATGGCAACAATGTTTGAGGCTATGCAGGATGCACGTTTTCTATTTGCCGGCAGGGCCGGGGTTATCGGTCAGGTGGGTCTGCACTCTAAGCTAGTATTCTGAACTAGGTGGGGTTCGTTCCGCCAGATTTTCATACGGCTGGCAATACACACTCATATGCAGACTGGGCGCGTGGATTCAGGAGCATAAGCGAAAACGCTACGGAGTCTGAGTGCACCAGCACCAAACGCGCTTCGCCAAGGCGACAAATTTCTCTTCCAGTTGGTTTTCTAGCATTATCGCGTATTTTCAAAGCGAAAAGAATTACTGGGGATATGACGCGAGGTTCTTCTTCTTCAGTAACAGGTAACACTCACATGACGCAGCAATTCTTCTAGTCCTCAAGCTGAAATAGACGCGATCTCGGATATTAGTTTTCGGGAAAACTTGTATGGATACAATTTACAAGGTCAGTTACAATGCAAAAGCCTTCAAGATGCGAGCTTTCGAAGCAAAACTGCAACCACCCTGGTTTCAGGCGCAGATATGAGCCGGATCGCAAAGCCGCTAACTTTTCCGCTAGATGATGAATGGATGTCAGAGTTCCGGGACTCTTGCACGGTATTTTGGCAGGCTCCGGTTTGAGAAAGCGGCTTGCCTGGAATAAACTAGCGCACTGCCCGAGAGTCTCGGGCCGAGACTGGGATGCCAAAACCAAAACCAAGTTTTGCAAAAATGTCTCATTACCATTTTCAGACACCGATTGTATAACGTCAGATGCCACCGTCACAGAATAACAGCAACCCGCACGGCATCGGCTATCAATAAAGTTTTCGTACAGCTGTAAATCCAACAGTTTCACATTTTTCATTCATCGTCATTTTTTTTGGCAGGCCGACGATTGATGCTATTCAAGAATTTGGTCGATCGATGCGTGTTTTTCTCACCTGCAAGCAGCAGAGTGATTCTCGCACGAGAAGCTGTCATGAACGTGAAGCGCCCCAGGGGGTTTAGAATACGGGTCTCTCTCGACCCCTGGCCGCTCGCTAATCAGCCTTGCTATCCACAACCTGAGCGCGACAAGTTCCTGAATGACGCCGATGCTTCAAAACGCGCCTATTTTTTTTATTTTCGCGGTGCACTTATTTCAATACTCCGTTGCAATAGAAGCTTCGCTAAAACAGAAATGCCAAGTGTTGCTGGTGGCTGACGTTACGGATGCCGCTCCGGTAGGTATCACATGTTACAACTCGGCCTTTCGAACTTTTCGAATCAATTCTAGCATATTTTTGCGGGCTGTTGACACAAACCAGTTACTGAAAAATAAACGGTTGCACTGACTTCAGTTTTGCTTCTAGCAATCCGAGGCTCCGACCCTTATGGCGACCATGGTCGACTTATACACGGGAGCTGGGGCAAATGGAATCAATGTCTCAATGGCATTCTGGAGGTATAGTCGTGGTGGAGCATTCGACGGCCCCATTCCGACGATCTTCTATTATGACATGAACGCGGTCCCAGTGAATTTCGGAGTGCAGGGTGGCCATCTCGACATCATCTAGTTGGTCTCATGCTTTTGAACTGATCGTTTAGCACAGTGCAACCGAAGCGTTAAGCAGCTGGACTGTAAAAGATGCGGTTATTGTACTTTTTACTGGAAGGTAGGATGCATGGTCCCCAGGCGATTTTTGCAGCAATAAGGTTTCAATCGATATAGATTTATCACTCTACCATTTTCACCCTTTATTTGCTTGTAAAACACGCAGCTTGCAGCGACGCGGGCAAGTTTGCCGCCGCTGGTCGCATGTATTGCCGATGTAATGAATAAACTTTTCCCGTACGTTGCAAGAAATTGTCGATCGTTCCCTTAGCATTGATAGTGGTTGGGGGGAAAACAGTGCTACCATCGAGAGATCATTTTTGGATTCCGTGGTGCGTAAGTTATAGGTTTTAAACTTCCTGGTATTAAAGGGGCTACGAAATGCCAAAAAATTGAGTGACGGCCCGAAAATCGGAGCCCTGTACGTCGGAGGCCTCTGTACGCCCAGGGGCCGGGACGCTCGCAAAATTTGAAATTGCCTGTTGTCACCTCGAAATCACGTTCTCGGCTGTTTCTGGGCCAAATTTGATGACTAAAACACCAAAGCTTTTTAAAATTGAGTGAGGATTTCAAAAATGGGCTCAGAATGCGCGAATTATAGTGTTTTCCCAAAGAAACCGGGCAAAAACAACTTCGCGCAAAAATCGAAAGGGTGAGGGCTCTTGTCCCGCAGCGCCCGCTGGCAATTTGCCAGAAATCAAAGAGCCCTCCCAAAAGGGCTTTGATTTGGCAGTTCGGAGCCCCTTTAAGGAATAAGATACGACGGCGAGGATTTCAAATCAAACAAATTCATGCAATAGAATGTAGTGGTATGGAATCTAGTGTACTTTCGCGATATTTGTTTTGCGTGGTAGGCTGAGCTGTCGACCGATGCATTTTTTCTCTGAGTTTCTCCAGAAAGAAAACCTGAGTTTTAGGACCCTGGATAAGTGGTCGAGATCGAGATTTTCCCACGACGTATGCAAACATAAATGGTAATTTTTGCGCGTCATTTGTCTTTGCACATTTATTCAACTGTATTACGGTTGATTCGTCTGTTGTTATGACTAATCCGAAGAACTATTTATTCAATGGAGCACCACGGATAATTCCTTGGTCCGTAGGGTGATGCAATGTGAATTCCGATGACACTCCCGAAAATGGGATCCCCGAAACTTGGTTTCCCGAAACTCGGAGTCCCGAAAATGTGAGTCCCGAAAATCTGAGTCCCGAAAAATCTGACTCCCGAAAATCGGAGTCCCGAAAATACCCGCAGTGATTTGGGTTTTTTTGGGGCCGGAAGCCTAAAAACCAGTAGCCAAATTTTCGGGATTCAGATTTTCGGGAGTCAGATTTTTCGGGACTCAGATTTTCGGGAGTCAGATTTTTCGGGACTCAGATTTTTCGGGACTCCGATTTTCGGGGCTCCGAGTTTCGGGAAACCAATTTTCGGGAATCAGATTTTCGGAAGTATAAGCAAACCCCGGTTGATTCGTCTGTTGTTATGACTAATCCGAAGAACTATTTATTCAATGGATCACCACCAGGGCCGTAACAAACCCAAATTTCGGGGGGGGGGCGACCCCAAAAATTTTTCACTAATATGACTAAAACTACAGCGCCGCAGGCAAAAATTTTTGAAAAATAGGGTTTATAACACTAAAACTAGTGTTAAAAATAGCCAAAAACAGCGCCGCAGGCAAAAAATTTTTTGGAAAAATGAAATCATAAGGGTCCCCCCTTATGAACTTTTCGGCCTTCGGCCGATTTCGGGGGGGGGGCGGCTCGCCCCCCCCCGCCCCTCTTACGGGCCTGATCACCACGGATAATTCCTTGGTCCGTAGGGTGATGCAATGTGAAGATCCGGGATTTGGTAGTTGTAGTTGTACGGGCTATAGGACCAGGTGTTCAAAGCATATCCAACCGGGTAGCGGTATCCATAGCCATAGTAGTTATATTGACGCTTTGCCCGGAGCAGCGGTCGTTCGGGGGCTAAAAGTGAGAGGTATACTCGTAACGAAAAGGTAAAGAAATCCGGATAGATTCAAAGTTAATTGACGCTAATTCTTAAAAAATAGAGCGGCAGGCGCCGAATTTTTGAAATCACTTAATTTTACGGGCTTTTGGCTCTCTGGCGCATTAATGGTAGGTGCTTATAAAAATGGCAAATATTAGCGTTAATGGACCAAAATATATTTAATTTTCAAAGTTGCTAGAAAAGAGCAAAATTGGATTGGCGCCAGGTCTAAAATGTCCGATACAGCCAAAATTTCAATTCAATACATTTGGGCGGTGCATTAATGGTAGACACTGATCGAGATGCAGATTTTACGCATGAATAGACACTCAGCATATTTTTGAACTCACCAAGCTCAGCTAGCGTCATGGCAATCAGAGCAACGAGTAGAAGAACAATTAGAGATAGGCGGGAATTCATAATGCTTTTTTCTCATCTACCCCACCCTATTCCACATCCTATTTTATACCCATCCGAGCCAATTCACCCTCGCGAAGTACACCCGCGCCCTTATAGTATGTTACCCTTCTAGCTGCCGATTTCCGGGAAATGACGTTTCTCTACCTTCTTGTTTCTTATATTAGTCCTTCTTTGCGTGCATGTACCTTCCTTCCGTGGTCCTTCGGTCTTTCGCGGTGAAAAACCTGCTTTTTTTAAGTGGATGTGCCAATTTTGTGGCAGTCGGAAAGGGACATCTTTATTCGATTAACCTATTCAACTACCAAAAATAGGGGCGCCGCTGCCTGCGATGATTTTCGAAGGCAAAGGGCGTGGGCGTGTAGATGTTCACTGATGAAAAATGGCTGAGTGAGAAAACAGGAGCCGCTGCTCAAACTGCTCAAACTCGAAAGCAGAAAAAGGGCAAAAAGCTGCGATTTTTGGGGGTTTTCAGGGATTTAAGCTCTTTTTGCGGGAATAGATAAGATTTCGATTTTTGGGGTTAAAAAAGTTGATTTTTCTTTTTGTGGCCCTGGGATATGGAATGGAAATCACAAAAAGACACAAATTCTAAAAAAATGATTAACGAAGATCACCATAGAATTTTTTTCGAGAAGGAAATAAACAATGATTCGGTCAATATCACCGGCTCTCCTTGATGAGCAGAGCTTCCGGATCCTGGTTGACTTTTTCGTATTGGCTAAAAATACCGAATTTTGAGCTTTAAAACAAAAATGTGTCAGATAAAAGCACTACCGTTTGTTAACATGCTTACTTGATGCTCAGCTTTCCCCGATTTTTCGGGAACATCACTTCCTTAAAGCTGGGCAGGATGTCGTCTAGTGATTTGAGCTCGGAGTGGGTGAATACTTTTTCGAGTGGCATCATTCGGATAAGAACCATAATGATGAGCTGAAAATTAGCTTATAACTATAACAAAATTACCATACCATTAATAGCTATAAAATTACTAAAAATTGAATAAGAAACTTACCATCAACGGGAAGGCCATCTTTACTACCGGAGAATACTTGACGACAAAAAGCCCGATAAGCGACAGCATTTGAATCAGAGTAAAGAGGTGAACACGACGCATTTTCACGCAACGTAGCCACGTGTAGTCGGGCTAAAATATATTCTTTCAAAGCAAAGCAAAACAATCCAAACCTGATGCTTCACCGGCATGAACCAAAGCGCCACTCGTTGGACGAATTGCTGGTGGATTAAGGACACCACTCCCATATACAAGAAAACACCGATGAGGACGGGCATTGGGACGAGCTAAAAAAAAATGAAATGTACTTTGATAAATTATATCGAAAGACACTTTAAATAAGATGTATGGGGTATCGAATCGATTGGGCAAAAAACATACCTTAATCACTGGAGTCAAGAAAACCGAGACTCCAATCATCAAATGGGCAAGGATAGCGGTCAGCCGCTGCTCTCTAAAAGCAATTTTTTTATCTTTATGCATTTATTATTTTTATTGGTTCTCCCTTATACAGGCCCGTAAGAGGGGGCGATGGGGGCGAGCCGCCCCCGCGAAATCGGCCGAAGGCCGAAAAGTTCATAAGGGGGGACCCTTATGATTTAATTTTTCCCAATTTTTTTGCCTGCGGCGCTGTTTTTGTCTATTTTTAACACTAGTTTTAGTGTTAGAAACCCTATGTTTTCAAAAATTTTGCCTGCGGCGCTGTAGTTTTAGTCATATTAGTGAAAAAATTTTTCGGGTCGCCCCCCCCCCCGAAATTTGGGTTTGTTACGGCCCTGCCCTTATACTTACTTGACACCTAGCATCTGTGCCTTTTCTCCAGGAGCTGCACTCTCGGATTGTACCCTCAAGGAGTCGACGTGCATCACTAAAGGTAATGGGGTCTTCTTTTCCTCTTTTTATCTAATCTCTCTCTCTCTCTCTCTCTCTCTCTCTCTCTCTCTCTCTCTCCCTTTCTCTATTTCTGTTTATATGTCTCTCTCTCTCTCTCTCTCTCTCTCTCTCTCTCTCAGTCTCTATCTATCCATCTATTCGATCTGTCTCCCTGTCTTCTCCCAACTTATTTCTTACCGGAAAGCACTGTAGCCGCCACAAAAAACGGCAAGCCAAGGAACGAGCAGATGAGCACGAGGATGGCGATGACGAGGAGATCAAGGTGGTAGCCATAGCCTTTCTAAAATTATTGCATTAATCACCAATTTCCAGGTTATACCTTTAGCAAATTGTCCTTTCGATTAACAATTACGGCCGTAATCTGCTGATCCATCACTATCAAAATAGTGTAAAAAGCGGCGGGGAGGATGGCGATCAGAATTAGATGAAGCGGGACGTCGACGGGGAGCACGAGCCAGGAGCGGTCTTTCGTCGGCTAGAAAAGGCCTTTTTCGAAAAGGGAACGACCCCGTACCCTGAAGCTGTCCGGGATGTTGAGGGTTGGGACTTTGTCTTCGCCAACGTAGTGGGAATAGGCGGTCATGACGACGATAGCAATTAGGACTCCAAAGTCGGACACGGCATTGCGAATCTGAAATCAGCAAATAAGCAATTGTTTGCTCTCTCTCTCGCGCTCTCGCCCTCCCTCTCTCTTTCACACACTATAGCTCCTACTCTCTCTCCCTCTCTCACCCCTCTCTCTCGCTCTACCTCTTGCTATCTGTCACTCCGATTTGTCAAACTTCGAAGCACGATAACCCTTTAACCTACATTTGATGAAAAGAACGGCGATTTTCTGAACTCCTTGAAGGCATACGTCAGCGTGAACGTGCCGAGCGTCAGAATTATTGAGAGCTGATAGACGTCAATCGGGTTTTCAAGCTCGCGGAATTCACCGAGGTCACACGCTAAAAACGGATCAATTGTTACAAAAATTTTTGGTCACCTCCTTCTCGAGTATCATTCTGGAAAAAGCCGGCAATTAACGAGTCTTCGGTCGAATTTCCCACGAAGCACTTGCAACCGGAAGCTTGGAGCGCTGCCTGAAACCGGATTCCAGGTATTTCTAAGGCTAGCAAGTACCATTTTTGCGGCAGATTTCCTAGCTTCTGTTGCTCCAATGCCGAACAGTTTTTCGAAAGCCTGGAATTGTTTGTGACTTGCAACTTGTTGGTTGAAATTTTTAGGCATTCTGGAGCATTTTTGAGGCCCTACCTGGATGATGAAAACCACGCTAATTAGTGTAGCGAAGGCATCTTCAGTAAAGCGTGTGATCAACCCGACAAGTGCTAAAAATCAAAATAAATTTTATCTTGATGATTTTTCTACCAGAAGCATCGGTAGCTGTGAGGATCATGAGCATGATGAAGATCCAGATACCGACGAGTAAGCGGAATTCCAGGAAATCCCAGCCATTCGCTCTGGAATTGATTGCTAAAAATTTTCTAGGGCAATTTTACCTGCAAAATTCGTACAGAATCCCTTCAAACACCAATGTGGGTCCTGTAGCAGATAGAATGTTCAGTGGCTGGCCGGAGAACATGGCAAAAATTACTCCGCAAATTCCACCGCAAAGGATTGCTTCGATCGTTGCCTGAATCAAGAGAAAATTTACATGATTTGGTTCCAACGACCCTTTAAAGTAAGTTAATTTACCATTTCATGGTGCAACTTGACACCCATCACAGCTCCAAAAGTAATGATTGAGGTCAAGTTGGCAAAGAACAGGAATACGGTAGCTGCGAGGGATTGAGAGAAGCGTCCCCGGAAGAAGTCAGTGTAGTCGGAGACGTAGTACGGTATTTTGGCTCTGTAAAAATTGTTTTTAGATGTTTCTTGTCTTACTTGATGTCAGCTGCAAGTCCTCCAAAAGTACGACCAGTCCGGTAAAGGCCAACAGCGTGGGATTCTCCGTCAGTAGCTGTAAAACGGAAAATCAAGCAGACATGGCTATCGTCGTGCTGTATCAATAGACAGAAAGCAACAAGTTCTAGGTATCACTATGCGCTGAAAACTTACAGCTCCCCTCCAGCGACACCTTGTGCTTGTTCATATGCCCAAGTCGAACTTCCTGAACATGATGTTTAAGTCCAAATTCAAAAAAAATATAAAGCGTACTTCCGTTCCACCATCTTTCGGCTCCCAACGCGTCTCGGTCGTACATTTCCCAGGCGGAATCACCACCATGTTCGACATGAACTCCTCGATGGCGTCGGCCATCGTGTAGGGCTCTTGGGTGTGTTCAGCGACACGTCGGAAGACCTAGCGTTCAATACGAGTCAACCGCCCGATAGCAGTATCCGCACCTCATCAGAAAGCAGCGCCCCGACTGTCCTCCCAATCATTACGGCCTCGTTCTCGTAGTTATCCTTGGGGGTGAGGAGCACGAAGATGAACTTGGTGCGCACCGGGATGTCGGGAATTTCCGGGTAAAAGTTCTAAATTTGCTGTCGATCTTATTTTCCTGTTATTAATTACCTGAGCCGTCTTCAGGCGTATAAAAGCGCAAGTCGGGTGCTCTAATGAGGCGACGTGACCGACAAGGATTGCGCACGACTCGGTGTTGTTCGGTAGCTTGGAGACAAGGCGTTTTTCCGACTGAAAATAAATAATACTATAAGATATAACGGAGAACAGAAAGTGTTAAAAAATAATGGATAAATTGCGAGCCTGCGACAGATCTCCGGTAGCATTTCCGGTGTCGATGGTCAGGTGGTTGGATTCGTTGTGGTTGTGCGTCTAAAATTTAAGGTAAATATGTTTTAAAAACCAATTATAATTTTTAATAATTTTTATTATTACTGTTCAAGCACATTTAAATGCAGGGGAAACAAATACTATGAAATCGGAATTTGATGATTTTTACCTCATGATTCTCCCGCTCCTTTCCTCCATCCTCATCGTCGGTATCAGAAGCCTGGTCGAGGGAATTTCTCCCTAGATATTTACATCTAAAAAGGTCGAAAGGTCCTTACTTGATTTCGAAATTGTCATATGGACCTTCGGGGCCCAAAGCGCCTTCCTGACGCCTTTAATATTTGTGTCATTGACGAGGGCACGGTCCTCCCAAAGTCTGATGATGTCATCTAAAAATATAGCTAATTTATATACCTTTTCGAGGGAGTATGATCCTCAAAACTTCCTGATTCTACTGCTGATTGTGATCTTAGAGCTTTTCTTTCCCATTCAGCGGTTTTCAACCTCGAAAGTTACCTTAGAGGATACCTGTGATGCCTTTAAAAAGCCCCGATTTCCAAAAAATTGTCTTATCTTTGACTCGGGGCTAATTCGGCACCTCTGATTCACCCAGCGACCATCGAGCACACATCCAACCACCGATATTTTTACTCTTTTGCCCCACCAAGCCACCTTGTACACGATTTCCCAACCCCCACACGTGCCGCCCATAGATGCGGATAATCAAATCAAGTGATCGACCACCGACTGAGTTGCAAATAACACTTGCGGAAAGGCAAGCTAAACCAAACTAACCGAAAACTGAGGAAAGAGAGTCCCGCGTGGAGTCGAGGACGACCACGCCACGTCGCAGACAATTTCGAGCCTAATTCGGGGATGAACTTTTGGCCCGGATGATGCCATCACAAACCTGGAGGAGACCTTGAAAACTCAGGAGGGTGATGTGTGGTTTGGAGAAGCGGGTGCCACCGCCTTCGACAACTTGCTCGTACTTTATCCACCTGAAAGGGGAGATTATAAAGGTGTACGAGTGAAACTAAAAAATGTTTTTAGATAAAATCTTGAAAACGACATAACATTGCGCAAAGCGAGACTTTTAGATCTCCGCAAGAATTAGATTAGGTATGTTTTTAAAAACTTTGTCTATCAAGAGTTTATTTATATTTTGTCCAAATTCGAATCTCGTCAAAAACATTTTATCTAAGTTTTATTTTGTCTTAACAGGCAGAGATTGCACTTTTCAACACGTTTAAATACGAATAAGTTACAACAAAATTAAAGTGGTCGTAATTTCACTGCCCCGCAAGATCAATTTTCTCCGTGTTTGCGATGAAAAATTTTCTACAAAATGCTGTTCGACAGAATGGTTTCCGAAACAAAAAGGGTTGCGGGAGAATTACGATTATTGCGAGCTTAACTCCGACCAAATACAAGCCAAAATTTTGGCTTGGTCTTACCTCGAAGCCTCATGCCAACTTCTGATCTTCCCGTCATACCGCAGCTTGAGCATTTCGGAATATATTGGAGGCGCTGCATCTTCATTGTCATGTCGTTCATAAAGCCGACGAACATTGTCAATAGCACCTGGAATTCAATGTATATTTAGTTTCCAAAAAAATGTCCTTACTATCCGGATGCTGGCCCAGCGATATCGATTGCGACACCGATATTGGATCGAGGAGCAAATCGGCTGAAATATCGTATTTTGGCATTGATCCAATGTGTCAAGAGGTGTAAAGCGGAGTGACTAGGCCGGTGGATGTGTGGAACTAGTTCCTGGCTGATTATCCCCCGGCATAACGGGTCGGGGATGTTGGGAACAACATTATAATGTGCTTGTTTGAAGGGATATTTGATTTTTTTTTCTGGGGTATTGAGAGTTTCCGGCCTCACACTTTTCGATATCTATTCATGTACTCTTCAAAAGCCAGGTGATATAAGAAATAAACCCGAAGATATCTGCTATGAAACGTTCCACACAGGGCTACGTTCAAGGCAACTGCACGACACGGCTGTGGATTTCCGAATATGAACACAGCGCAGCGGCGACACGCAACGCGCGCCCTATCTGCCAACTGTATCCAGATCAGCCGAGATATAGATAGAAAGAGCGAAATATGTAGGAAAACAATCGTGGAAAGTCTTAATCGTGCCTTATACCGCCCTGAAGAACCAGCGCGCGTCGCGTGTCGCGTCGACGGCAAAAATTCATAAGATATCTATAGCCAAAAAAACTCTAGCCAAGCCCACCGCGTCCCTTAAAAATTGCACACGCGCGTTGTGTGTTGCTGCACATTAAAATCCAACTCTCAGGCTTTGAGCTTTACCATGCTCCTTCACCGACGCCAACCGCCGCATCGACGGCCTTTTCGAATTAATCATCGTAAAATCAGTGCAAAGAATCGAAGTCTAATTAGTTTCGGGTGTCAAATAGTGGCGCGCGATGTGTGGAGCGTCAGCACGCCCTTGGTCGAGAGTGTCCTCCCACCAGGGGTTTTCTCCAAAAATGGATCGTCTCTGGGAAACAGGTTATCCCTCCCAAATGGGCCGGGCACTTTTTGGAACCCGAAAAGGTTTCGTAGGTGGTATGTTGTTGGTGATATATGATGAGTAAAACTGGTAAATATTTGGAAAGCGTTTCGTGTCCAATAATATGATTGATTTAAGCTATTAAATTTGGGTGTTTTCGCCAGGGAGTGGTAATTTTTTAAAGGGGTGTGTAAGACATGACTATAGATATAACTACGTTAGATAATTCCTAACTTGATACGGTTACGCGATACGCGTTGCAACCGCTTGATATGAGGATGGCGTAATAAGTTACGCGATGGAAAAGCTGAGCTCGAGCTCGTGCCTAACACGGGTCTACGCCTTGCCTGGCCTTTTAAAGCGACCAGAACCTGAAAAATTCACTCCCCCACCTGTAAATATGATATATATATATAACTTTAAATGTCACCGGGAATTCACAAAATAAGGCGGATTTTCTTCCCGATCCTCGGTCGTGTCATCCATCGCGTTATCCAGGAAGTTCCCAACCCCATTGTTTATTAGAAGTTTTTGATTTTTTATTGTCAGGAATCGAGGCAGGCTTCTTCTAGCCAGGACGAGCTAGAATGTCAAAAATGTTGGGTTAGGCCCTTATTTTCGGGGTGTGAAAGCGCGACCACTGGCTACGCGTGAAGACCATTCGATCAAGCCCGCGCGTGGGGGCGCCAAATTATTGTTATCAACCATGGTCTCGCAGGGATCGGGGGGCGGATATTGCATCCGGTGGTCCGGAACAGTTTTTGTCGAATAAATAGGACAGCTGTGGAGCAAAAAAATGAAGAATGGATCACCAAAAGTGTGAAAACATATTTTCTACGACTCCCACTTACCTTGGAACTCAAAGGATCGCGAGTGACGCAAGACCATGGTTGCGCTTTAGCCAAGGGTCTTGTAGCCTAGTAAATCGTATTTTGTCAGTAAATGTTCATCGACGGACACACAACTACCCGCGGTAGCCGAAACGCAGCCATCATTATGCAAAGCCGGGCGATGGCCGACCGCCCGATCGCCGTGATGGGCAAAAAGTTTCGAAAGTTTTGGTTGAAAAGTGTCGATAAACATGGGGATGGTGGTTTTGTTTCCTAGGGTAAAAGAAGTGGCGTGTTAGTGTCAATTGTTTCATTTTTTAGAGAATCAAAATTATTAAGTTAGTTTCAAGAATCGGGGATTTTTTTAACTAACAGAATGTTGTAGCCATTTTCCTGATGGATTTAAACCACAAAAACATCAATGAGCAGCAAGTTTTAACCGATCGGTTACGATTTCTCCTGCAAACGATCACAAATCACTGCCACAAACTGTGATCTCTGTCAAGGGTTTGAGGGCCACTTTCTGACCCCACGACATCCAGCATCACCAAGTTTCCGCGCGACCGCAAATTTTGCATTTTCCGAACCCTGCCGCGTGACATTTCGGTTCTCGCGCCAGGGCGAGCGGATCAGAAAGTTAGCGCTTTTTCGGGAAAGGCAGAAGAGCAGTGAACTGTGCTGCAGCATAGAATTCGGGTTTGGTCTCAGCCTGGCCAAATAAAAAATTCCAAATGCGAAATCGCACCTGGCTAGGGCAAGCTAGAAACTACACAGCATTAGTACGGTGTGCAAGGCTGGAATCCATAAGTACGATTTCCTCAGGAGTAAAACCTCGCAAAATACAAAAACAACCAAACCATATGAAGCGCCGGAACTCCTTCAAAAAATTTCCCGAAAAATCACAAATTACAAATTTTCACATTTAAATCAACCTAAAAAACTCGAAAATTTTGAACCTTGGTAGGTTCGGCCAAAAATATGGACTGGCAGGAGCCGAAGTTTTCTTCTATGGATTTTAAGACCATTAAACACCCTGAACTCACGTTTATAAATCGTCCGCGACCGCGACTGCGTCGACTTCACCGGCAGCAACTCCGGAAATAGGCTCTTCCTCCGATTCTTCATCCGAGCACATCCCCGCTGCGACGACTTTGACAAGTCCAGCAGCGACATCTCTCGACAACAATAACCCAACGCTGAAATCAATGCTCCCCCACCACACATTCCAATGCACCTGACCGAGATGGCCGTTCCAAATTCGGCTCCACCTGGCCTAGGATGACCCCGAAAAAGTGGTCTTTCTATATTTGGAGACCCCGAGTGACATCGGCAGCTGCAAAAAGAACCTCTTCGCGTCATAGTCTCTTTTTGGGAGGTGAACTTTTGCTCCGGCCGGCTGCTAACTATGCGTTTTGCGGAAAACGGGGACAGGGACTCCCGTTTTTGTCTGATAAGGCCGCCAGAATTCACGTAGCTGGGGCGAAGGCCGTCAAATCAATCATTTTGGCTAGGTTTTAGGGTCTCTTTGAACCCCAAATTTGCACGACTGGTGCTCTGAAACGACCATTTTATTATTAAATAGGATAAAGCTGTTGTTTCGTGTTTTTATACATTACCTCGATTTAATTTAAGGACATCAGTTTCTTGATTTTGCCCCGTTAAGTATGCTTTAAGTATGCGTGTAATGATCTATATCTGTCTCGCTCTCTCTCACTCTCTTTCTTCTCTTTCTCGCGCCCGCTTATCTCTCTCTCGCTCACTCTCTCTCGGTCTCTCTCTCCCTCCCTCTCTATCCTTCGTAACTGCCAAATTTAGCTTGATGCTCCATCACTGGTATCCACAGCCGAATTTCACAGCAGCAGAACTTGTCTTCGAAAAGGAGCACCGATTTTTACAGCCGGTCTGGGATTATATAAAGGTAAGTAGAAATCCGATACGCATTGATCTGGCGTATTTTCCAAGTAATTTATTGTTTTCAGCCTAACAAAATTTAGGATGGAAACGAGCACATCCTCTCCTCCCCTCTCTTCCCTCCATTCTACGCCCTCAGCATCGACTATGCTTTTGTAGCTGTATTTACATGTATGTGGTTTTTTCAATTTTTTTTAAGGCTAGAAATTTAGTCATCGACCTCGTACTCTGTGACGTACCGTTCTTCAAAAATCACAAGATCCAGAAAGACCGGAAAGTTACGTGGGATCTGATCAAGAAATCGCTGTTCTTGCAGATGTGGAATCAATTGCTGTGGTGGGTTCGGGAGCGTAGTGACCGGTCAGAAATGGGCAGAAATTGGGATTTTTAATGGAGGCGATAGGCGATTGGCGTTGATTCACATAGACGCAGACTGACGACAAGAGAGTATTTTGATCAAAATTTAAAGCTCTGATAAGGCCAAAATTTTCCAAAAAAGCATGAAATAACTGCGCAGTCTTGGTTCTAGAATACCTTTGAAATTAAGTTCGAAAACAGGCAAGGTCGGGCGGATTTTGAGTAGAATTTTAATTTTTGCAAAAATTTAGTTCTTTAGGATATATGAATTTCGTAAACGCCCATAGTTTTGAGTTCAATTACCAACTATCTTTTCAGGATCTACCCATTGGCGCTCGTTCAGCTGATTTGGGTACCACCAATCCACCTGCCCCCACTTGCTCCAACCGTCTTCGAATTCGTCACCCAGCTTGCATTCTGCTTCCTGGCCTTCGACTTTTCGTACTTTTGGTTCCACTTCTTGTTCCATAAGGTATGTTTGTTAATTGGCGTGTAATGGAATATATGCCTCCTAAGCTCATCTCCCTCAGTTAGATCTTTTGATGCCGAGCTCAAGCTCATCTTTTAGGTCAAATTCCTCTATCGATGGTGCCACTCGGTCCACCATATGTACTCCTCACCATTCGCAGCTGCTGCTCAGCACCTCCACCCCTTCGAGCTCTTCTTCGTCGGTACCTTCATCACTGGTAAGTACACCTGCCGTAAAAAACTACCCAACTACAGTAATCCCCTGGGTATTCCCCACGCACTGTCTAACATACTATGCTTGGTTCTTCATCGCGCAGGCCGTGTCTTATGAGGTAAATAACTTCAGTATTGTTTAAGGTGTTTTAAGGTACATCTTGGCTACGACTTTCCATTTGCGCTCCATCGATTCCTGTTCTTCTACTCCGGGGCGCCGGCGCATGACATGCACCACCTGAGGCCGTTGACCTGCTTCGAGCCGTGGTTCAACTACTTGGATCGGTTGATGGGTGAGAGATTTGACGTTTTTAAAGGGATAGTAAAGCGGAAAGTCGACCTTACCGGTGACTGATTATCGACAAACCAAAAAAATAACGAGAAACAACGTGGAGCGGCATTTAAAGAAGTTGAAACTACTTTTCCCGACATGTTGAACTCTGGTAAATGTCGAGATCTAGTCATCATCTGGGGTCGATGCTCGCACTTCACAAAACCTTTAAATGCTTTGTAATGTCTGTATAATGCAGTAATTTGCATTAAGAATGCATTTAAAAGCCTTGATTCAGGCTACCACATCACTTACGAGGACCTGAAGAAAATGGCCGAGGAGAAGAGCAAGCGCTTCGGCCTCTACAACAAGGAAGAGGAAAAGGGATTGGAGAAAATCAACTAGGCTGTGTGTCGTACCGGTAAATGGTGATTAAAATGTTGTATCTGAGGTTTTGAACAGGGGTATTACAATTGGCACATCGTTGCAATGGTGTCTGCCAAAAATTTGGCTTTGAATTTCTGGAGGTAGTGGCCGTCCTGCTTGAAGCAGACGCCGAGGGCTCGGGATTCTAGGAGTCGTTGGCGGACCCATCTCGCGGCTTTTGCTTCGACGTCGTCACTTTTGGAATCGTCGAGAATCTAGAGATAGCTTTAAAGGGATTGGCAAGGCCAAATTTTGATTTGCACATAAATTCTTACAATTGTTAGGAATTTTAAAGATGGAAATCAGTCGTAGTAATAGTAGTAGTACGTAGCAGTACGTATGTCGCAGTACGTAACAGTACGCAACGCTACAGATCTACGCCAACAATCCAAACGAACAAACCAGTTCCTCGGCACCGTCAAATTCGGCCAGCATCTCCCTGACGATCTGGTCCTCGATTAGGAAGTCCTTGCCCGAATACGCCATCACGATCTGAAGCGCGCAATTGGCATGACAGGCAAGATTGGAATCTAAGCAGATGGCGCTGACCCTGAAAAAGCCCCCGAAGAAGGCTTTGACTAACCGGTGTTTTCGAATTTTCGTTCAGCTCCTCGACGTAGGGCCGTTGTTTTTCGAGACCAAACGTGCGCATACTTTGTACGCAAACGGCGGCAATTTTTCCGGTTTGGGTTTTGAGGCGCACGATGCGTTTGTAGACTGAAAAATGTAAGAGGTTGAATTCCGGTTTAGAAAATACCGTGGTATAAAATTGGGTGCATGATCATCTTCTGGACGGACCACAAATTGACATTGTAAATCCAGGAGGCGAACTGAAAATTGATAAAATATCACACAAAAAAAAATTTCGGAAAAGGATGAGAAACAGAGAGAGAGCGATGGACAGAGAGAGAGAGAGAGAGAGAGAGAGAGCTAGAGAGAGAGAGAGAGAGAAAGAGGAGAGCTAAAGGGAAAGAGACAGTGAGAGAGAGAGAAAGAGTGAGAGTGAGAGAGAGAGGGAGCTAAAGAGAAAAGCACAGTGAGAGAGAGAGAAAGAGTGAGAGAGAGAGAGAGCGAGAGAGAGAGAGAGAGAGAGAGAGAGAGAGAGAGAGAGAGAATGCTTGCACCCACTTGTATGATAAAAAACGGCTTGATCCCCTTGTGCATTCGAAGTCCAGAGGTATTTATTAACACGAGTCCTTGCGCCTGCTCTTGATTCTTCGCACATATTGCCATTGCATTTTCCGAGCCACGACTGTGCCCTAATTTGCAATAAATCAAAATACAAATAATTTTACCCACCGACAAACACAATCGGGCCCTCGATTTGTAGATGATCCAGCATCGCTTGGAGAAAGGCGTTACGATCTTCGTTTTCAAAGCCGATTTTCTTATGCTCTAAAGGAATGGTTTTAGTTGTAACTATTGAGGTATCTACGTTACCAGATAATCCATTAAACGCACTTACTTTGTGTATATCCATGACCGGGCATATTCATAGCTATCACGCGTATCCCGGTCTTCTTCAAGTAATGCGCGATGTATTTAAAATCATTGTGAGATCCCGGGGATCCATGGATCGCGAAGATCGTACCTTCATGGGATCCCAAAGGGAGGGTATCCTAAAAGTGCAACGTATTGTCAGAAAATTTATGGTATCCTACCTGCCAAATAGCCTTAATCGTCACTTCATCACCGGTCCGGGTGGTGAAGTTGATTTTACCCTCATTCAGGTCAAGATCATTGGTTACGGTCGGCCATTTTTGCATGGCTAAAATGGGTGTGAAGCGGGATAGATAGAGAGATTGATAGAGAGAAAGAGCGAGAGAGAGAAAGAGAGAGAGAAAGAGAGAGAGAGAGAGAGAGAGAGAGAGAGAGAGAGAGAGAGGGAGAGAGTGAAAGAGCAGGCTCAAGTCGGGCCCCTATCGGAAAACGTGCAAAATCATTTTTAATTTCTCCTGGCGCTCAGAATTTTCAACAAGCGAATTCTCGACAATTTAGACAATTTGTGGGAAACGAAAAGAACCTTCCAAAACTACTCGAGAAGCGTGGTTCCGCTTAGAGGTGAAGCATCGGGACGCTCTGATTCACAGAAATAGAAAAAGGCAGAGTGAGAGAGAGAGAGAGAGAGAGAGAGAGAGAGAGAGAGCGAGAGATACAGAGCAGCCCCACACAACAAACATGCCAAGGAGGAAGGTTCACGTGAAAAGCCCTCCACAAATCGAACTGGAGGACGAAAAGCGCCACAAAGCGCCGAGACCGACAGACAGATGCAAAAAAACGGACAGACGAACATCGGCCCGCGAAATGGACCATTTCGGCGGGCGGGCACAATTTTCCCAATTTTTCCCTCCATTCCGCCCGCAAATCGCCGCGATCCGTTTGTCAACTCCAGAAAAAAGGCAGAAAGAAAATTGAGGGGAACTGATGGGGGTTTCCCACAAGAAAAAAAGTTGAGAAATGGGGGTCGGTGACCAGTTGTTGGACGTCATGGCCTTGGTTTCGGATCATTGCGGTCATAAAATTTTGATTAGAACTCAAAAGCTCGTGCTAAAAGTGATCTTAGGGATATCGGAAAGCTAAAGTTACTAGCTCACGTTCAAAGTTCACGTGTAGGGACAACGCCAAAATCCCGACATACAAAATTTCTACAGCCAAAACCACCATAACCAAATTCCCGACAGCCAAAACCTCTACCGCCATAATCCTGACATTCAGAAACCCCAGATTTTAAAACCATTTGGGGGTCGGACGACCGGAAGTATCACATTTTCGCCGTCGCGATCTTGGCTGTCGGGATTTTTGACTGGAATTCTAAAAATTCATATGGAATCCATATACAGTCAAGCTCATAGCTTGTCTTGCCAATTCCTTTAATAACCTTTGAGAGCGGCGATAAATTCTTTTATTCCAAAATCGATCGGTTTTTTAAATCATTCCTCCTAAAAAGGAGTGCGCCCCCAAAAAAAAAACTCAAAAACTTGGATGAGGATCAATATGAGCCGGCGGAGAAAGTAGGGAAGAAATGGAATCGAATCGAGGTGAGGGGCGAGGGAATAAATCGAGGTAAAAAAGAGGGGGGCGGAGAATGAGGAGGTGGCGATCCACCATTCCGCCCTGACCTTCACCCATTCTCTCCGATTCCCATAGCTTGCTATGGATGCACAAATAGGAAAGAAAGGTTTGAGCTTTTGATCGCGAATTTTTGGAGAGAAAGAGAGACAGAGAGAGAGAGAGGGAGAGAGAGAGATAGAGAGAGAGAGCGAGAGAGAGAGAGATAGAGAGAGAGAGAGAGAAAGAGAGAGAGGAAGAGAGAAATAGAAAGAGAGAGATAGAAAGAGTGGGAGAGAATGAGAAGGAGCGCGAGAAAATGAGAAAGAGAGAGAGAGGGATTTAACGGGAGTGAGAGAGAGAGACAGCGAGAGAAACAGCGGGTGGGGAGAGGGAGCGAGGATGGCCATCTGTGATGATTATTTTTCCTAAGTGTAGGGGTTCCTCTTTAGCGTCAAAATTAACTATCGAGAGGTGGCAAATTTATTCAGTAACGACACTGCACGAATTCACGAATTATTCCTTCATTGAGTTTGTCTTCGATACACGTCCGATAGGGTGTTCTGATCTCAATACCCCGGGGGTGCTCTTGGTAGCGATGTACTATACGCTTTACGATCATCACATTTCCATCAACCCGCCGGATGCGATAATAGGTGTGGATGTGGTCGTAATATTCTGACAACTGGAGCGTTGGGTACTGCTCGAAAAATGCGAGGTGTGCCCCGCCCGGGAGGCGGGCGGTACTACTGATGTCGATGGCGGCAATTTGACGGTTGCCACGCAGCCATTCGTCAACAACAATATGCGCGTATTCATCTAGGGATACCCCGTTTAAGAGCAGCCGCATCGCTTTCAATAGGCCGAGGACATCACACCAGACTACAACTCATAGATCCAATGTCCTAGTGCCAAATCCGCATGGCCTGGGGGCAGATTAAAAGGCGGTTCGCGAGAGACCCGAACTGGCTTGGTACAGTTTTTTCGACGCTGTTTTTGGCGCCGTCTGAAAGAGCGTGGTCGAATTAGTAAGGCCGCACTATTTTGACAATTTTAAAAGTTGATTTTTGGGTGTGACACTTCATTTTTGCTCGGTCGACCAGGGCGCATAAAGGAAAAGGAGAAAGAGCGAGAAAGCGAGAGAGAGAGAGAGAGAGAGAGAGAGAGAGAGAGCGAGAGAGTGAGAGCGAGAGATTGAGATAGCCAATGAAAACTGTTTAGGTTTTTCTATTCGTGCGTGTACACATTATCTAGTGGCGATAATTTATTCAATAACCAGCGTGTACAAATTCGCGAATCACACTTGCATCTGCTCCCCGAGGGATTTTCGTTTCAGCGGGGGTTGTAATCCTGATGGACCTGCCATCCCCGCCACGCTCAACAATCAGCACGCCACCATCATCGCGCCGGATTCGGTAGTATGTCGGGTCATGCAGCGGATCGGACCCTTCGAGTCTTGGAAACTGCTCGAAGAATTGGAGGTGAACCAGGTGAGTGGAAGGGGCAAACAGGGTCAGATCAATCGCCGCCACTTCACGCTCGTGTCGGTGCCATTCTTCAACTACCAGGTGAGCGTATTCATCAACAGGTACCCCGACGTTCCCAGTGGCCGTTAGTCGCATTCGGGGTACCTTTAATCCCAGGTATTCCCGTGGCGTATTTGGAAGAATGGCATCGAGGGAATTGACGGACGCGTTTAGCCACTCGGTTAGTTCTGGGCTCTCCGGCGTTTCAAGCCTATATAACCTGACCTCATCGTATTTCCCGATGGGCTTGTGGCGTTGTAACACCGACAGTGTGGCTACCCGATTGGTGAGCACTAAATTTTCGCAGTAAATATCGATATCGTCGGGCAACGGGAATACTGTATAGAAAGCCCTGACCGTGGAGTTGTGGAAAAGTAGTTTAAAGGCTTGCATGCGATGAATTCTTCGCTTGTACTCCCCGTACCGTTCTCGTATTACGACTTGCCACGAAGGGCCCAAAAGCTCTTTGAGATCCACGTTCCAATATTTGTTCCCACAAGTTTTGGCAGCTTTCAGCACTGCCTTGCTGATGGTGGCCGTCCTCAAGTAGCTTCTAGGGTCCATATTCCGCAGAATGTTGTGTTGGACTTCAATGGGGAAGGCGCTGAAGTCCATCGTCTGAAAAATAGAAAAGATATGGGTTAGAAAAAGGGCGAAAAGATGTGGGCCGAGCTTGAAAGAGAGAGAGAGAGAGAGAGAGAGAGAGAGAGAGAGAGAGAGAGAGAGAGAGAGAGAAAGAGAGAGAGAAAGAGAGAGAGAGAGTGAAAGAGAGAAAGCGAGAGTGATATACAGGGTGAGGCATATATATCGCTACACATTCCGAGTCCCTCAAAAAAGTATTAAAGCGAGCCGGGCTTCAATATTTCGCTGTGATATAGCTACATGTGTCCTTTCGACACTCTTAAAAGCTTATAACGCAACAACCCTATAAACGCTTGTTCTGAAGCAAAAACTGGGCGTCTTTAGGTGGGTCTGGCACGGAACCCCTTGGCGGTCGATTTCGGCATGGTTCGGAAACATTGATTTGGGCCCGAATGACCCCTAAAAACTTTGTACTACTTAAAAATTGTCTAAAAAAGACAATGAGACCAACTTATTTCTTTTCATTCGGCAGCAAGTTAAAACTTTGTCTCAGCTGGTTGCAAAAACCATTTGACTTGTACTCGTTCAATTTCTTGGTTTTATCATTGGGAATTGCTCGTACCGGATGCCTAAAATTCAAAAAATTGCTCGAATCCAAATATTCAGGTGGCTTAGATTTTCTGATTAATTTTTAGTAGCCAACAAAAGGGTGGGGTGGGGTGTGTAATCACTCCTTTTTTGAATGTAGTAAAATTCCCTCGCTAGTTTCCGACTAAAAACCTATTGGAAAAGATAAATAAGATCCGACTGAAACAGAATATAAAAAACTGAACCAGAGTTACTAATATACGGGGTTCTAGGAGCAGCGTGCCAACACACCATTTTTTCGAGAAAAGCGCTGAACTTCCCTGTAAGCTAAACCCAAATCGAAACAATTTCCAACCATTTACATTTATTTCCTGCATAAAGCAACGCTAGTTCTTTCTCTTTATAATCAGTTTTCCGCTGGCAGACAAATTTGTGCGTGCTAGAGGTGTAGCGATATATATGCCTCACCCTGTAGAGATCAAGCCTTAGCAAAACTTCAGAGCATCACTGTATGTCTGGTTACGCGGTAACTCGGGTAATATCAGTCGTAACGAATCCCCAAAACGTTAGCATCCAGTACTGACAATACGTCTGGGTACCCTAGGGGCAAAACGGAAGAGCGGAGACATGACGGCGGGAGAGAGAGACGTAAAGAGAGAGAGAGAGAGAGATAGAGAGAGCGAGGGAGAGCGAGAGCCAGAGAGAGGGAGACAGAGAGAGAGAAAGAGAGAGAGAGAGAGAGAGAGAGAGAGAGAGAGAGAGAGAGATGGCGTGTAGTGTAGTGCGCGGCGATGGAAAGTCAATCGATGAATACCAACGTTTTAGAGTTGATTAGACGGAATTGAATAACCTTTTAAACAGCCCTCCAGCATTAACCTTCCAAGATGGTCATACATCTGGCATATTGGACGATTAACCTGGGGCTACAGCCAAATCTGGGTCAAGCGGCAGAGATTCCGGGCCGGGGGATGTCTAATTGTGATCGGATCATCCGGCTTCTAAAAGCATGTTAAGGACACGGTCGAGTCATCCTACCTAATTTATGAAAAACCATCTTCAGACAATGTCGTACTGTTCTTAAAAATAGAGAAAAGATTTATTCAACCACGGAAATACACAAATTCCTTTACTGCATCTGCATCAACGTCAGCATCGCCAAGGAATGTGAGGCTCTGGTGGATTTCGTCGGGGAACCCGATCTTGACACCGCGCTCGAAAATAACGAGCAGCACCTCCCCATCGTCACGCCTGATGCGGTAGAGGCTCCGGTAACCGCCAATGTTTTCAAGCACCGGATATCCGTCGAAAAATCGATATTCATCCATCTCCCAATAAAACTGGTGATTGCAAGCATGGATAAAGCTGATCTCGCGTTCGCCCTGTAGCCATTCCTTGACCACCGTTTTTGCATAGCGATAGATGGGAAGCGCTTCTTCACCAACAATCCCTAGGATCATCTCTGGCACCGTGAGCAGCACTTATAATTGTTGATTGGCCCGGATGTGAACTGTTAGGGAGTGTGTCGATGCATTCAGCCACAATACTAATTCGAGCGTTGCCAAAACTGGGTGGCGGGCAAGGGAAAATGTGATTTCTTGGCGATCAGTAAGTATGACCTTTCATATTTTCCTATTGGCTTGTGACGCTCCATCGTCGAGATGTCCGGCTCAGTGTCCTGAACTTCCAGCCGTCGACGGCGAAGATTGATATCATCATCCAGCGGATTCTGTGGAACGAACGTCCTTACGGTGGCATTATGAAAGAGCAACTTGAACACCTTCTTACTGCGAATTTCACAGGGGCGTCCGTCGATGATGACCTGGTAGAACATCCCGATCCATTGCTCTCGCACGTCCACATCCCAATGCTTGCCAAGACATGTTTTCGCATTTAGCAGGATGGCCTTGCTTGCAATGGCCGTGTTGGAAAGGTTTTGATATCCATACGGCGGAGGATGTTGTGTTGGACTTCGATGGGGAAAGCGCTGAAATCCATGATCTGGAATTAAGGAGATTTTTGCATTAATGGATGAAAACGATAGAGAGCGAGCGAGAAAAAGCGAGAGATAGAGAGAGAGAGAGAGAGAGAGAGAGAGCGAGTGAGATAGAGAGAGGGAGTGGGAAAGTGAGAGAGAGCAACAGAGACAGAGGCGGAATCGAAAAGGGAGCAAGGAAGCAAACAAGGCTACGGAGAAAATCAGCTGGGCAGATCACTGATTACTTGCCAAATCGAACGTGAGGTTGAGAGAGAGACAGAGAGAGAGAGAGAGAGAGAGAGAGAGTGAGAGAGAATTGACAATATGGTCCATCTGCATGCCTGAAGGTTAATTCCAAGCCCGATACTAACCCCCGGAATCGATACCAGCACCCCAAAGACCAAAAAATTCAAAAAAATCGTGCGAGCTGAGAATAGCTTTCTTTAAAATTACGTAGAGTTTATTTATATGCGGTTGCTTTGGTCCTAAAGAACGTGCTGCTCTTCATTCGTATGGTAATGGGATTATATCAGCGTGGACGGTTGATTTCCGTTTAAAAATTCAAACTTCTGAATTCACTCACGCCCATGCCACAAATTTACTCAGCGGGCCATCAACATCGGATTACGGAAATAAGATTGGGGCCGAGATGACGAGCGCACCAAGCACGGCACGCTGCAATCAACACATTTCCATCATCCCGTCGGATTCGATAATACGTGAAGGCCTTCTCTGGTACTTCAAATTTCGGATACTTCTCCAAGAATTCGAACCGCACTCCATGCGTTTGATAAGTGGGGTGTGATGTAATATCGATCGAAACGACTCGGCGATCCCTTCGGAGCCATTCTTCGACAACCGTTCGCCCGTATTCATCGGTATCCGCGACTGTCCCCTCGTGGATACGCAGCCACATCGTCGGCACTTTCAGAAGCAGGCGCCCACGCTGTTCGACTGCAATGCCCGCGTTCAGGACAGTAACGGAATCATTCAGATATTCGATCATTTCTTGGCTCCAACTAGTATTCCATCTGTAAATTGTCACCTCGTTGTATTTCCCGAGCGGTTTGTGACGCTTCAAAGCAGCGAGATATATCGAGATCGCAGAAGAGTTCCAATTTTCTGCAGCGTAGCTCGACCTCGTCGGGGATGGGGATGCCGAGCAAGAAAGACTTAACGGTGGCATTATGGAAGAGCAGCTTGAAGGTAGTTAGGTTGTCGATGCTTGGTGTTTTCCGGCGGCTTCCAGGGAACAGGGCATACGCGTGTTCTGTCGTACGCGAAATCCTGAGGTCCCACCGCTTATCCGTGCACAGCTTGGCGATTTCCAGCGTTCCCTTGCTTGTCATGGCTGTTCTGAAGAAGCATTTAAGCTTCATACGACGCAGGATGTTGTGCTGTACGACTAGAGGAAAAGCGCTCAAGTCCATGGCCTGAAATTGAACATATAAGACGGCCAAATTTCACAAAAATCAAGATGCGAGTTAGAGGGAAAGAAATACAGTAAGGGAGCAAAAAGACAGAAAGCAACATAGAGAGACAGCGAGAGAGAGAGAGAGCGAGAGAGATAGAGAGAGAGAGAGAGAGAGAGAGAGAGAGAGAGAGAGAGAGGGTGTGTGTCCCTTGGGAAAAACGTCACGAACTCCCTATATATTTATAGTTTTTAAAAAGGAGAGAAAGGCTGGGAAGTGGTGCAAACGTGACCCAAAAATGACCCAGGGCAGATCATGAACCAGCATTGTGCCCATTCATATCACGCTAATGATACAATACCAGATGTCGCATCTGCATGCCGTCGCGTGACCAATTTTAAAACGCGCACCGAGCAGTTGCCAAATCGGAATAGCATAAGTCTCGAAATCGCTTTTCTTCCCTGTAGTCCGAGGCGAGCCGCAAAAAGTGCCTAACTGAAGGAAAAAGGACTGTGCAGTGTGACAACTCCGGGGGACCATCATCCTACTAATAGTGTCTGTGTATGTCTGGGCGTGCCATTTGCATCCACTTCCTTGTCTGTCCGGAGGATATCTCGATAGGGGAGGCATGTTAAAATACGTATGATACGTCATTAAATGTGCAATAGACCGGAAGTGGGGATTCGACTATACAGGGTGTCCCAAAAAACCCCCTCGGCATTTGGCAGTCTTCTATCGGATCGGGGCCAAATTTTTACCAGTGATGGGGACCCATAAAAACTATGTGCAGCCGAATTTTCTAAGCAAAATATTGTAAACCAAAGTAGATATATCAAAATTAATGTTTAGTTTGCCGATTTCACTAGGATTTTGACGGATTTCGGCCTCGAAATGTTTACCAAAAATAAAGAGGCCCTCTTTTCTACCTGTAGAAATTTTTTGATTTACGAAAATTACGTTTAAGTTGGGCCTTTGATCACATTTTATTATCGAAATTGCCAGAAACTGACCGAGAAATGACCATTTTGGAAAATTACTCAAAATCCGCATGCTAATTGCGAAAACATAGCCAAAAACGGGTACCAGCGTTTTTGAAAAATCAGTTTTTTAGCGATAACTTTTTGGTTTCACAATATTTTGCTTAGAAAATTTGGCTGCACTAGTTTTTGTGGGTCCCCATCACTGGTAAAAATTTGGCCCCGATCCGATAGAAGACGGCCAATGCCGAGGGGTTTTTTTGGGACACCCTGTATAAGAGGGCAGAAGAGGTTGTTTTATATTTTTGTCATCTCAGTTCAGCAGAATTATGCAAAGTGAAGGATAAAATGGCGTCGGACGGGGCCAGGGTTGAAAAGTCGCAAAGCGCACTTCTAAAAACAGTGCTTCTAAAAAGGTTACTTCTAAAAGTTGGTACATCGCATTATCAGTTTTTCGACATGTTTGGCCATATTTATGCCCAAATCGACACTTAGAATGTTAGAAGTAATGACTTTTACAGTAATGCTTTAAAGGTAACGGTGGGTAGCCCCGATTTCGGTACGGACTTCTTACTTAATTATTACTATAATCCGCTAGTGTAATTCCAACGTCGTGTTCGTGATCGGGGTGGTGGGCTCGAGTATGGTATGTGGCATCGATAGCCCTTTTTTATTGATCAGCGCCTTCAGCACGTACAATGTTATCGATCGGGATGCCGGGGTATTTTTTCTTGCGGAAGAAAATGGGTGCCAGAGATTGGGGGCACAGGACTCAGAGCCCGTCGGTATCTCATTCTTCCACACTCTTTTCTAGGCTTTGGTTAACTAGCAAAACGAAATCAATTTCTGTTGCCTTGAACGCTTTGCGACTTGTTTAAGGCGCTTCGGTGTACTGAATTTGATTCTTAGCAAAATTCAATGCTTACGGGTGCTAGGTTTTTAAATGTTTTGCGTGAATTGCATTGGATTTGAGCCGTGCCACTCATTGGATCTGAACCAACGGATGTCGATAGGTCTGGTTACGCACAAAATTGGGATCGATCACCGAAGAATCGACGGGTCCTGTAACCGAGGCCGAGCCTCTATTAGCCTTTTTTCTCTGCAACAAAAATACCCAGGCGTCCCGATCGATGAGGGATGCCGAAACGTTTCTTGACTCCATTTCAACATTTCCAGCAGTTTTTTGGTTTCCTTTTGCACATCGGATCGATTTGCATCCACTACGGCTTAAAAGACCTCATCCCACTATATATAAAAAAATAGTGTTTGTATGTGTGTGTGTGTGTGTGTGTGTGCATTTGCATGCAACTTCCGTCCGTATGTTCCAGTCGTATCTCAATAAAGGAAGAAGTTAAGGGCATGTATGATACGTCATTAGGTGCGTATTGATCATGACACGACTGCACACCTATCGAATTTTTCAAAATCAGCTGTTTTCGACATTAAAAACCAGGTTTTGTCAAAATTTCGCTCGGCCTCTTGTTAGGAATCAATTTGCATACGCCGGGAAGTGAGGAGAGTCAGTATAAAGACGGGAGGGCGAGTGTTTTTGCATTTTTGTTCGGGGCAGGCGCGGTGATTATGCAAAGTAGGGCCATCATGGGGTTAGACGGGCTGGGTTGAAAAGTCGCGAAGCGGCTTTTCAACCCTGATTTTTCTTCAAAATCGTCGACAATTTACGTTCCAAAAATTGTTTTAGTCTGTCTTCTTGGAGAGATTTTTGGCCTGCTTATACCAGCAATGGGAAACGAGTTGTCCTACAAGCGGTATGTGAAGGAGCAAACATGGCCGACACGGCCAGGGTCGATCACGCGGCGTTGTGTGTGGCCGGATCTACCCGAAGCACAAGTCGATGCGAATGACGAATCGGTTCGGCGAGCTACCCACCTGCAGAATGGTCGTTGATGAACAGGTTGGATGACCCATAATCAGTCATAACAAGCGCTAAATTATAGAACAAAATAAAATACCAAAAAACCAGAATAGGCGGATGCGGCCAAAAACGCGACCGCGCCTCATGAGCTTTTGTTCCCTGTTTGGACGTGAAAACGTTGGAATTTAAAATTTCCGGTGGAAATTTCTACAATCTCAACGAACTCGATCATTCTAGAATTCTTGACCAGGCTGGAAAAATCGATTGGGCGCTTTACCAGGCATTACGACATGCACACGCCGCGCACCCAAAAAGTCGTTTTCGCCCCGGAAAACATTTTCGGGTTTTACTCAAATGCGCTTACGTTTTTGCAATCGAATCAATATTCTGATACTAACGGCAGTGACCCAATGAGTTTTGATCGAATAATGTTCAAACCTGCATCGCCTGAATTTTGGCTCCGAGTCCCTTGTAAAGTGTCGTAATTCTGTTACAGGGATTTGGTGTCGTATATGGGAAGTCACTGTGACACTATTGCCTTTCTTTGGGTTCTTATTTCCTTCCCGGGCAACAACCCAGATGCCAGCTCCACAACGCGACGATTCTAATTCCTACTATATATAAAGAAAAAAGTGATTGGGCGTGTGTGTGTGTGAGTGTGTGTGCATTTGCATACAACTTCCGTCGGTATGTTCCAGTCGTATCTCAATAAAGGAAGAGGTTAAGGACACCTATGATACGTCATTAGGTGCGTAATGATCATGACACGACTGCACGCATATAAGATTTTTCAAAACCAGCTGTTTTCGAAATTAAAAATAGGTTTTTGTGAAAATCGCGCTCGGCCTCTTTGTTAGAAATCAATTTGCACGCATCGGAAATGGTTAGAGCCTATATAATGGTGGAGGGGAGGCGTCTTTCATTTTTTGCCCAAGAATTCAGGAGTTCATGCAAAGTGATGAAGCATGGGG